>JAJOZX010004268.1:0-15000 GCA_023014485.1 Bathynomus jamesi
ATTGTAGAAACCTCATGTACACTGATATATATTATATGAAATTGCCTCTAAGGACCATCAAAAGCAAGTTAGACAACTTCGCCAAAGTTATCGTTTACAAAAGATATATATTGGTTTAAGCTGTCGGCCGGAATTTCATTTGTCACGGAATAAAAAAGGACTTCAAATGAGTGAATTTGGTCTTACTGTAAAACTGACGAGTGTCGTACTTACAAATATATTTCAGAAAATATGATACAATGCTCACGCGGAAGCAAATTCCTGAGGTCAAGATTCATCTGAACGCGTCCGCTTCCCAGAAACGCACTGTAAAATGGTAATCTTCGTATCCGCAGACATCTGCGGTCAGAAGTGCGAATGCGGATTTCAAAATTTTTGTGGATGCCATATTTACAATACACACACGTGCACATCCACACTCATACTCACAGATATATATATTATATATATATCGATATATATCATATATATATATAATATAACTGCAATGACCGCGCAGTATATAAATGAATAGAAACGACATAAGTGTTAAGGAAACGTTTCTGCACACGAGGAGGAGAGATTTTTCATTGTTCGTTATCTCTCCTCCTCGTGTGCAGAAACGTTCCTTAACACTTATGTCGTTTCTATCATATATATATTATATATATATATATATTATATATTATAATGTTACAGGAATCTGTGTAACTAGGGATTTCATTCAAGTTAAGTCGTGATATTTTCGTTAGTTTTTAACGAAAATATCACGACTTAACCAAACCAATCGTCAAGGTCTTACGTACAGTTGACCTAACCGGGCATTCAATCAACTGGGCACTCAATAATTTTCTCGTTGGTTTAATAAAATATCACGATTTAACCTTACATGAAATCCCTGAACATTTTTAGGGATTTCATGAAATTCCTAGTTACACAGATTCCCTGTAACATATATAATACCATTCCAGAGTTTTTTAATAAAGCATTTCTAATATTTGAAATTGATATAAAATTTGAAATAATGAAAAATATTTTCATCCTATCTTTATAGCAACTGTTTGCCAAATGTCTTCATATATATATATTATATATATATATATATTATATATATATATATACATACACCCCCGCAAGGGGGTTCTAAGCTCATGCTCTTGAGTGCTTCTTGTGCTCGTTTGTACGTGCTTGTTCCTGGAGGTTTCACGTGCGCCCTCCCGGCCCTAGCACCCAGGATGATGGGCTCAACCCTGCAGTCCTTGTCATCCTTGGTCTTTTTCCACTTCGACTGTCCCCTCACCCTTTCTTTTTCCTCTGTCTTTCCTCTCACTTTTTCTTTGTTTTTCCGCTGAGATATGCCCTTTTAAATAGAGGCGAATCGGTTCTTCCCGAACTAAAAAAAAAAAAATATATATATACACACACACACACATATATATATATATATATATAATATATATATATATTATATATCTAATATATATATATATATTATATTATATATATATACACAACTCAGAATGGTCCCCTGAGAAACTTATATGTTAACACAGACCGTGCATGGAACAAGGAACTCTTCTGGGAAAATTAAATCCCTATAGTCCGAGTTTGTGTATATTAAACGGACGTGTTAGGTGCCTGAAAAGTGGACGCTCATTGTCCGGTTGAGGTTTAAGTTTTGTTTTTTTTTGGCTAAAAAATACAATAGTTACCCCTTTTTTCTTTGATTTATTCAATCCGACGTGAATGCAACGAGTCTTTTACTTATATAGAGGTTCTGAATGTAGGGACTAGGCTTGCTTTAAACCCTAGGTCCATGTCCCAAAGCTGGATCCTGTCTGCTTTGCAGATAGCTGGTGAGGGAAGCTATATTTATGGGATCTTTGCGAGAGACCCGTGCCCACGTCGGCGCTAGCATCATGAAAAGAAAAACTATGGTATTTGTCATTTACCATTACTTATTCGGACTAGTTGATTTAATTTTCCCAGAAGAGTTCCTTGTTGTTCCATGCACTGTCGCACTTGCATAATACTATATATTATATATATTATATTATAGTATTATATATATATATATAATATATATATATATATATATATATATATAATATAAATCTTACCTTTACCATACGTCTTTCAAATTATATGTAGCATTGTAAATATATTGGAATATATGCATCTTTTTACCCATACACGAGTAAAATAAGCTTTTTACTATGCTTAGATTGCATTTTTAATGGCTCTTTTTACCTATACAAATCTAATTAACGTTTATTTTTTCAAAAAGGTACTTGCGCAGTCTTCAAATAAAAAAGTTGAGAAACATTCATGTTCTCATTCCAACATCTTTTGATGTTATTTCTAATGATAAATGCAAGTTCCTTCGATGAAGAAATATCCTAACCATCACTACGTTTCTTCACCAACGTTTCTTTCCTTCTCTTCATTCACCCTCTTTCCTAACCCCCTCCAGCTCCCTCACTCCCTCACTCCTACAGACTGACATTTATCTGTTTCAGAGCAATTTTGAATTTTCTGTATTAAATGCTATTTTATCATTTCGTGGATAAAATAATGGGGAATGATTAATATATAATATATATAATATATATATATATATATATATATATATATATAATATAAATATATATATATGTTTCCTTTTCCCTGTGGTTGTTTGCTTATTAATAAGGTCACGTGTTATTTTGTGATTTTAGTGCATATATATATATATTAATATATATATATATAAATATAATCATCTACTGCTTGGCAAAGCTGCTGCGAGCTGTTCGTACCCTGAAATGGAGTTTGGGCGGAATGTTGCTCTGTATAAAAGAAAATGCTTAACTCTTCATACTTCCATCTAAACTATGAATGCATTGATGATTTATATATATATATATATATATATATATATGGTGTGTATAAAGTGACGAAACAAATCCAATTTGAACTGGTTTAAACTAGTTTCAACTTGTTTTTTAACTTGTAAAAATATTTTCAACATCTCTTATAAACCTTACTATCGAATATAGAGTTGTTATAAAGTACATGTAATAAATATTACTTGTCTATGTTCACTTCCGTTACTTTATGCATACCCGTATATATACACAATTACGAACACAGTTAGGTAGACCAGCCATGAGTGGATCCTAGGGTCTTTGTTGGTCTGAAACATTATAATATATATATATATTATATATAATGACAATATATATGAAAATAACCACGAAGGAAAATGAAAACACGAAATAGTGCTCAACCGCTTTCGTCTAATGACATCCTCAGGAACACTGAAATTAATAAGACTGATCCTATATACAGATCACAAAGAAAAAACAAAAATAATATGATTGGGCAAAAAATATTTTAGGAGAAACACAATTCACGTGGAATAGCTACCACAGTTTTACCCTAAATCTGTTTTGAATGAATTCAAAATAACAGGATCTCATGTTTTCATTCTCCTTCGTGTTTATTTTCATCAGACACTAATATTATTCACGTGTTACTTTCGTGAAATAATTTTCATATATATATACGTGAGTGTCAATGAGAGAGACAATAATAAGTAAATCAAAGAGCTACGTGGAGCCTTTAGCAGTAAAAATTTAAAAACTTAACGTGATATTAATAGTTATTTATAGGCCTCCGAACACTCCAACTGCAAAATTCTCTGAAGCTATTGCCGACATCAGAAATCTAATAAAGTCCTTACGCACCCCATCCCCAAATATAATACCGTGTGGTGATTTTAATTTCCCATTTATAGTACACAAAGAATGGGAAGAAATATATATATATATATATATATATATATATATATATATATATATATACAGGGTGTCCCGTAAGTCTGGACCCATAGGGAAAAATAATAAAATTACAAAATAGTCCAAAAATTTATTACATAATCTGTTCAAAGTGTCCGCCGTTGTGTCGCACACATAGTTGAAGACGCAATCTCCACTGCGACAGCACTTCTGAATCACAGTCGCAGAAATTTCTTGACACGCCTCCACAATGCGTGCTTTAAGGTGGAAAATGTTCTGAAGTTTGACCTCGTACACTTTGGCTTTCAAGTGGCCCCACAAATAAAACTCCAGCGGAGTAAGATCAATAAAAAAATAATAAAAATAATAATAAAAATAATAAAAAAATATATTATAAATAAATTTTGGACTATTTTGTAATTTTATTATTTTTCCCTATGGGTCCAGACTTACGGGACACCCTGTATATATATATATATATATATATATATATGCCAGGACAAGGGGGTCACAAGAGAAGACCAGGAGCAAGCAAAAATGCTGATGGCTCTAACAAGTGAATTTGTGTTAACACAGGGGATTACATATACTGTAATACCAGAAAAAATAACTGCTTGGATTTGGTATTCACAAATGTTATGATGTTTCAGACCAACAAAGACCCTAGGATCCACTCATGGCTGGTTTACCTAACTGTGTTCGTAATTGTGTATTGTGTATGTCCTCCGTGGTGGCGGAGGGGACCTACAATTTTACGTGGGTTCCGAACCACAAGAACATAAGAAATTTATGTAACAACTTCCTGTACATTGGCAACGACCAATTTGGCAAAACTAAATAATTATCAATTTCAAATTAATTACTTATCGATTTAAAACTAATTAATTATCGATTTAAAACTAAAGATAGAATCTCTGGATCCAGAGGATCAAGTCATAATAGACTACTATCCACAATTATGTTACACTCTATATCTATTTATAACCGACATGCAAATATATCAGATCCGAAGAATCCAGTCAATTTCATTACGGTATCCATCAATACTAGTACCTTGCCAACGAAAAATAAGTCACGGTTCATATCGATTGCAGACCAAGTCAAAATTTACAACCATATACATTACAATATATATACTTAAGAGGAAAAGTGTAGGTGTGGCTGTAAAGACTGTACAGTAATGTAGAAATGTGTGTGCACCCATTTTGGGTCTCCCATTTAAAGGTGTTTGTGGGGCAAATGAAGATCATGAGTTTTTCAATACCTCACAGTACTATGGGGGCACCGCTCGGCAGAGGAATCTCTTTAAATGGGGTGTGTAAGGACAGAGAGTATCCCCTAACCCAAGACGCTGCCTCCCTATCTCCCACAACACTTGTGTTGAGCTGTGGGATCTATCATCGCAAAGCCTTAATTTTACTACCTTAAATTATACCCAATCTATCAACATGTGTGTCTAATCGATTTTTAAACATGTTTATAGACGTGCTACTAATTACTTCTACCGGCAAACTATTTCAGGTATTTACTATTCTATGCGTAAAAAGGTTTTTCGCAACTGCTGTCTCGAACCTTCTACTTAATCTACACCAACTTATCAGTGATATAAAAATAACACCAATAAATATCTCAAACCACAACATTGTCGAGGTATCCACTAATATGGCGAGAGAGCACTAAAAGAAAATACTCATACTGAAGAAAGAAGCAAATTTTTTAATTTAAACTCTAAGACTATAAATTGGGAAGAAATCAGATCCCACATGGCACAGTTGAGTGGAAAATAGTCTTAGAGGATAAAGCAACCGAAGAAATGCGAATAACCTTGGGGGGGGGGGGAAAGCTGGAAGTTTAGGAAAATATGTCCCGAAAGTACAGCTAAAGGGAAAGAGAAACTATTTCGAGAGGCAAAAGCGAACACTATTCAGCAAGAGAAGGAGAGTAGCCACAAAATTAATTAATTGCACAGACAGCAGTACCAAAAAACGTGATACAAGTAAAACTGGAAAGTATAGACAGGGAAATACAATCCCTAATTAAGGGCCATTCAGAGAGAGAAGAGGAAGTTGAGGTGAAAACAATAAAAGATACCCCAAAATACTTCTATAGCTTCGCGAAAAGAAAAACGAAAACGCGGACCACTATCGCAACTTAAAAAAAGAAAATAATGAACTAACTGATGATCTAAAAGAAATATCCGAAATATTGAGAGCTCAGTATGAATCAGCTTTCAGTAACCCCAAATACCTTTTCTGAAGAAGAATTAAGCGGAGAATGTATAACTGATTTTGAATTTACCGCAGAAGATATAGCGAAAGCTATAAGACAAGTGAAATCCCATTCAGCTGCAGGCCCGGACAAATGGGATGTCTTGTTGATTAAAACTGTACGAACGAAATAGCTACACCCCTTTATTGGATATGGAGAAGATCCCTGGACACTGGGGAAATACCGAGCATACTAAAAAGAGCGAACATTGTTCCTATATATATAAAAGGGGAATAGGTCTCAAGCAAAGAACTATAGAACGGTGTCACTGACATCACATTTCACCAAAATATTTTAAAGAATAGTCAGGGAGAAAATATACGACTTCTTGGAGACGCAGGAAAGTGGGTAAATGGATCCACAACTTCCTCAGGGAACGTCAGCAAGCCGTAAAAATCCAAGGTATATCATCATCAGAATCGGAAGTACGAAGCTCAGTTCTACAAACAGTAGTATTAGCAACATTCCTATTCATTATCATGCCGACAGACATATACAATGAAGTAGACGACAACAGTATAGTAACATCCTTTGCTGACGATACAAAGATCATTAGAAAAATCGGCAAAGCAGAAGAGGTGGAAGCCTTACAGAGGGACACAAACAGAATGTACAAGTGGTCAGAAGACAATAATATGAATTTTAATACCCAGAAATTTCAGTTCTTGAGGTATGGAAGAAACGAAGACTTTGATAGACAGCATACTATGCCCCAGATAGACAGGAAATTCAGAGAAGCACGAAAGCAAAAGATTTAAGGGTAAATAATGACGGATGATGCAAAATTTGAAACACCGAATTAGATAGTGATGAACAAAGCAAAAAGAGTTACGGGACAGCTACAAAGAACCTTCAAAAGAAAGCACGAGAAGGTAATGATTCCCCTGCTGAAAACACTGATCATACCAAAACTTGAATCCTGCTCAGTCTTGACGTCCCCATACAAAAAGAAGAAATTAATAAACTAGAAGAAATCCAAATGAATTTCACAGCCAATATTGATGGCTGCAAAGAAAACAACTACTGGGAAAGTCTACTTAAATTAAATCTGTATTTGCTGGAAAGACACACACACACACCATAATTTACATACGGAAAATGATTAAAAAACTGGTACTTAACCTTAAACTAAAACCAATTAACATCCATACAACAGTGGAAAATAGGAAAGGTAGAATGTGTAGTGTTCCCAAACTAAAGGCCCGACAAGGGACACCCTCAGCACTGTAGAAAAATAACTTGGTTGTCAGGAGGTCAAGACTTTGTAATTAGCTTCTAAAGGACCTCAGGAACGTCACAGGGGTCAAAGTTGAAACCGTCAAAAGAAGACTATATGCCTGGCTCAGGACTGTATCAGATGAGCCGGGTGTACCTGGGTGTGTTTGATGGAGATCGCAAGAAAGCAACTCGCTCCTCCATCAGACCAGGCCTAGATGTGGGGCCACCAGCTTGACCTTGTGAAGAAAGACCGACGCACGGAACTTTTACCGTTTATATATATATATATATATATATATATATATATATATATATATATATATATATATATATATATATATCGCTTGTGGGATTTTCTGAAGGAGAGAGTTGCTTTTCCTCTCATCCTCCACTCGTAACCCGTCACATACTGCTGTCACACATTAGAAACCAATTTTTTAGGTATTTTCTCTACATATATTATAATAATGTATGCATTCATTATCCTATATTGTTCAAAGCGTCCTTCCAGTGAATACAGTTCAGAGTCTTAAGAACTCTCTTGTTTGCAGTATTCATTATCGGTGATGTGTCGTTTCCATAAAACAAGATTTATTCACTTCTCTTAAAAAAATCCTTCCATACGAGTTCAGATAATTTTTCCTATGGTAGTTTCAATACTGAAGTATTCTCTGAAGTCTACATCTGTTGACAATACGACTTCTGGATCTCTGACTTGGTATTTTGATGTAATTTTCGTGTTACTGCTTTTGGCTCATAACTATTTTCGTGAAAGTCTGCGTTATTGCCATATCTTAGAAGATGGATTTTATTACTGAAATTCATATTTTCTTCAACTCATTTAAAAATATGACGATACCATTTGTATTTTTTAATATTTATTTAAAAATATGTCGATACACATTTATATTTTTTTAATACTTATATACTTTGCATAATTTCTTTGAAAATTTTCTTGTCATCCGCAGAACACGACACAATACTAGTTTTGATTTCCCTTTGTCTATATCCGCTATCATTATTTTCAACAGCATTGGGGCTAATATTTCATTGTGGCACAGAGTTAATGACTGATGAACCTCTGATTATAACTCCACTTATCACTGCTTTTTGACGTCTTTGATTTAAAACATCAAACACTCAGAGACTCGACTATTTTATTAAAAACCCCGTTTTTTCTAATTTTCTGGGCGAGAATTCCATAGACACATTGATAGAATATAGCAATATAGTATATAGGCTATATTACATTTTTCTTTGGTACAAAGCTTCTATAATTTTCTCTTAGTAATTTTATAATTGTAATGAATAAGATTTTTTCCGTTTTAAATTTGTGCAGTTTGGCTTTTAAAACTTTCTTCTTTGAAAATAGTAAGCAATATTTTGTTGGTCAGTTTTGCCCATTTTTAAAACTAGACCAGTTGTTCATCCTTTGTCCCTATTAATTTCGAGTCGGTCTTTTAAAGTACGGTGTTTGCTGCAGTGTGTGTATTACGTTACTTTTGGTATTACCAATCTGCTCATTATGTCTACTTGCTTGGTTGGGTCACTGGCTTCGTCTTCTAAACATTTT
This sequence comes from Bathynomus jamesi, assembly GCA_023014485.1. Taxonomy (NCBI): domain Eukaryota; kingdom Metazoa; phylum Arthropoda; class Malacostraca; order Isopoda; family Cirolanidae; genus Bathynomus; species Bathynomus jamesi. Next base: position 8,818 of record JAJOZX010004268.1, read on the forward strand.
TCCCACCTCTGTTCGTGTTTTTTCATCTTCGTCAATGTGATTTCTATTTTATATTTATACCATTTTCATAAGAGTGACGCGGACAAAAGCAAAAAGTCATCAGTTTGTCGTTTATGTCAATTTACCGGTTTTTATAATAATTTTGTCGAGAGATTTTTTTGAGCATTCGTAATTTTTATATGTTTCACCGAGTAGGTATTTCGTACTTGTAGATAAATTAGTTTTATTTTGGCATTTACATTTACTACTGCTCGTGCGCTCTTTCGAGCGAAACTTTCGAACGCGTAAACAAATCGCACTCTTGTTTGGCTTCATTTCTGAAGATACATTTTTTCTTTACTTTCCGTTTCTCCCGCCCCTTTATCCCTTTTGATCTTCCTCTCTGCTTGACTTCTAGGGGAGTAGACGAAACAATGCAGAGCTTATGGTAAAGGGGAAAGTCCTTACTTCGTCTGACCTGACCCTTCTGCGGATTTTCCTTGTCCCTTCCCTAATTGTTCCGTGTTACTTTTCTTTGGATTAAAAAGCAGTCCAAAGTACTACTACTATTTGAGATGAAGTTTTAACCCTTTAAGGACTGAAGATGCCAATTGCTAACGTTTCAAATACACGCATTCATGACTTAACCCTACAAAAAATTCAGGGCTTAAAGGGGTAAGCAGTCAGGTCATATTTTTGTCAATATTTTCGTTTAATTTAACTCTGACAAATATTTTCCTTTCTAATAACGAAGACTATTTTAGTTTTAGGTTCGATTCACTTACGTTAAGTTAAAATAAATATAAAAAAATTGAAATTTATTTAAAATATGTTAAATTTTAATTCGCTTTTTATGCCAGATGTATGATCAACTTTCTTCAACACTTTTTAACCCTTTAGGGTCCGGAGGAACTTTACTGATATCGTTTTAGCTATCGCCAGACGGTTTTATTCAGTCCCAGGAAAGACCCATAGGCATTAAAAGATTAAACCAGAAACATTGCACTAACTGGGTAAAGGTATTACTAATTTAGAGTTGACTAATATAAAAATGAAAACAAATTTCGATGAATAATAAACTAAAATACGAGAAACTAAAACTAAAAAATATATAACTAAGAAGCTAAAAGTAAAAAAAAAAAAAAAAGTTTTTCTGTTTACTGAAGGAAAACTGATGAAAGATGTTCTAAGCGAGAGTTGTTTACTCTTTAGGTTTCTCAACTGTTTTTCCTCAAAGTCACGAAATAATTACAAAAAAAGATAGTGACCAGTGATAAAACACCACAATCACGTTCTGTAATTTTATTAGGGACTTATTTCTAAAATTAACACAAATTAGTGAATAACAAAACAACACACACACACGCACACACACACACACACACACACCACTATATATATATATATATATATATACACAGGGTGTCCCATAAGTCGGGTCTCATAGGAAATTTTATTTTAAATTAAATTTACAAAAGTATAATACATTAAAACTATAACAAATGTTCAAATTGATGTCTTGTTTTGGGACCTTTTTTTTTGTTGCAGGTGAGGCCTTTTCCTCGCGAGTGGAACTGCGTGTTATTCTACCTGCAACCAAAAAAAAGGAGGTCCCAAAACAACATCAATTTGAACATTTGTTTTAGTTTTAATGTATTATACTTTTGTAAATTTAATTTAAAATAAAATTTTCCTATGAGACCCGACGCATGGGACACCCTATATATATATATATATATATATATATATATATATATATATATATATATATATATATTATTAGTGATGTAGGTCACATCCGCATCCGCATAACATCCGCACATTTTCTCGCATCCGCACCCGCATCCGCACTTTGGACTGCGGATGTCGTGCGGATGTGGACCGTTGAGATAAAATGTCATTAATAAGCGGAAATTATCAAATTCTACTATATTAATAGAACTAGTTCATTGTGCGCAAAAGTGATGCAGCGACAAGACGAGAGGCTGTTCTTGTATGAAGTTACTCTCTTGCAACCTACTTAGATCCACGTTACAAAGCTGAGTTATTTTCACCTAGTACATTAGAACGAGTTAAATCATCACTTGGCAAAGCAGTTGAATAGCTTCAATCTCTTGAATCTGTCGCTTCGCCACCCACCAAAAGAATAAAAGTTTCAGTGACAGAACCAACACCTTCAACAAGCAAATCTATCACAGAATCTGTCTCTCAGTTTCTTGAGTCAAGCAGCAATGACGAGACCTACGCGATGTCAAAAGATGTAGTAAAAATGATCGAGAGCTATCACCAAGAAAACGCCTGGCTGCATGTGACAATCCTATTAGTTGGTGGAAAAATACGCAGAATATCTATCCATACTTGAGTAAACTTGCAAGGAACATTTAGCCTGTCCTCAACAAACGTACCAAGCGAGAGATTATTTAGCAGTGCTGGATTAATATATGATGAAAAGAGAAACAGACTGGCAGCAGAAAAGGCAGAAAAATTAATGTTCCTTAAGCATAACCTTCCTATAATTAAGTTTGAACATTAAACGATGAACATCTTAGTTTACTTTATTTTAATTACTCATTTATAAATATGCCTAATAAAACTTTAAATTTAATATAAATAGTTATCAAGCTAATTAAAGATCTCTTTCTATAAGGGTGGAGGAGGTTGGGAAAGAGGTCGGTGGGGTGCATTTGAGTTGGGTTCACGTCCCGCATCCTGGTAACACAATTATGGTTTCTAATTGTGGCTGAAACTCAACAAAATATAACGAATTTATTTGCAGACGAATTCACTAATTGATTTCTATATTAGTTAGATGCTTGATATTATTTTATATGTTCAGAGAAAAGTACAGCAATTATTGTACAATTAATCAATTATACTACATTATAGCTACAGCTCTCTCTATATAATAACTTATTATATACGTTAAACACAACAAATCTCGAATATATCCTAAAAAATAACGAAAATGTAGACATCCGCATCCGCATTCGCGGATGTTGAAATCAAACATCCTCATCCTCATCCGCAGATGTGGAAAAAATGACATCCGCTACATCACTAATATATATACACACAGTATATATATAAACGTTGTCCAAAAGATTTTTTGCTCGTTTCTATTCCGTTTTGAAAAATCTCCAGAAATATTAATTTTCCTATAAAACCACGAACGCATTCCACGGAAACGGACGGGAAAAAAAAAAAATTATTCGACAATAAACAAAAATATTCATCATTTATTTATGAATCATTTTTTCTCCACAAAAATTGTAAAACAAGATACCAATTATATCAAATAAAAATGGCAATATTTTCTTTTTCTTTTTTTTTTCTTTTCTTGAAAGTTTAAAATGCAATTTATTTTTTTTATGTCGGCAAAATTTTTTAAAAATTCTGCTCAGTAGCAAAATTTTAAACTTAATTTACTTCCAAATTATAATATAGTAAAATAAAATAGAAAAATTGGGCTTTTGCTATAATTTTTTTTATTATTATTATTTATTTCAAATTATTACGTTCTTAGAACGTATAATGGATCTCAATAAGTTTGAGTAGTTTCAGATATATTTATAATACAATATTAATCATAATGAATAAAGTTTTTAATATAATTATCTATCGAACTATCTGTCTGTCTATATATCTTTATGTGTCTGTCTGTCTATTTACGAGAACAGAAATAATAGACTCGTCTACTCTGAAACGATGGTATGACAATGTAGGTTTGAAAATAAAGCCATATAAAACGTGGTGTATTTGTATATAATCAAAACATACATGAATAAGGAAAGAAAAACGGGTAAAATTTTACTGTATACTTGTGACATACCAATTTCTGGCATCATCTTTAAAAAACACGTACCTTGAAGGGCGTGTAAATACACTGTGGAGGAGAGCGAAAGGCATCTTAATTTATTTGCAAAATATTACGTCAAGAACATTGATTATTATAAACAGTTTGGTAATGAGTTACATAGTCTACTGTCCTCTCATCTGGAGTAGATGTACCTAAACTTTAATAAAAAGAGGTTAAAAAAGTGCAGAAATGGCGTGTGGCTATGGAGAGAAAAACGATTGTGCGATTCCCTTCAAAGAAAAGTTAGGTTGGATAAATATAAATTTGAAACTGCAATTTGATATTTGCGCATTTGCGTACAGAGTTATGCGCAGCTACCTTCTTCACTGGGTGTGGGTGTCACTGTTTCCTCCAAACCATCGACGTCATCCTGCCACGAATCTCAAAATGATGACGCCCCGCAAAGAAGTACAGACGATCTCTTGCTGGTAGATTGGCAATGCCGCAATTCGCTTCCTCACTGTGGAATAACCTTCCTACTCTATTCAAACAAGCGCATCTCACTCCAGTTTCAAATCCCGCTTAAATAGACATCTTGGTAATCTTAGCTCCGCACCAGGCACAGACGTACCTTAATCCTAAAACCGCAAGAGAGCAATTTTCACTACTCTCAGCGTTACATAATCGTCGTTTATCGCTTATCGTAACCAGCTGAGTGATAAGTTCTAGTTTTGAAGCATATTTGTGTGTATGTATGTATGTATATGTGCACATGTATTTATATTATGCATAAGTATGTACAGTATACGGTACTAGAGCAAGAAGTACGTGTCGTCACACTGTGTAATTTTTATGTAAAAATTTATATTCTTTCATTTTAAAACTAATCTTGACTAATTTTCACTAAATTTGTAAGATCATCAAATATTATTAAATTTACCTACAATATTTCCTCATACAAATTCCAATACTTTTTTTTATGATGTTTATACTGATTAACTGATGTTCATGTTCTATTCTTTGATGAATTATTAATCATCTATTTATTCTTTGATGAATTATTAATCATCTATTTATTCTTTGATGAATTATTAATCATCTATTTATTCTTTGATGAATTATTAATCATCTATTTATTCTTTGATGAATTTAGTGAATTTATCATGCCTGATTTAATTTTTATGAACATTTTATTAGAAGAATAAATGATTTACGTTTGTTTGGTCACGTGGCAACACCGCTTCCTGATAGATTAGCGAGGTTAGCCGACGTTTGGTCTGTTTGATAAGTGGATAGATGATTATCTTCATCGGCGCTCAGATGATGTAGCGACCCTTAGATAGTTTGGATCCTACGTAAAGCTGTAGGTCCCCTCCGTCATATAACCTTAGATATTGTGAAGGTTAAACAATATAGTGCTATAGTACTAATCATAATGTTTAGGGTAACAATGTTTATTGTTTGGTATATTTTAATTCTTACCGTTATCTTCGCATGCTTAGTTAAAGTCTCTTAGATTGACTGTTTTCGAACAGAAGATCAAACTATAAATGAGTTGTTGTACCCAAGTATCTTTCCTGCGTTGTGAGCATTAAACTAGTTAATAATACTTTGCTTTTCAGACTAATTCCGTTGACTTGATAATGGCTATTAGTTAGTGAGTGAAAGGCGCTATAAACGTAGCAGCCATCTCACACCACCAATTGCCGTAAAAACAACGAAACTGCGCAGCGTTGCCTTAGGGTCGTAGTTAGGTGAGTGACCTTACCCCGTGTCCACATAATGTAGTGATCCGTGGTTAATTCGAATTATATGTTAAGCTGTAGGTCCCCTCCGTCACACGACCCACTCGTATGGGTGTTAGGACGGATAGACAAAAATCTTGCCCACGTATTCTGATGCGCCACTTTAAAAACAACTTTTAAATATTTTTAATACATTAAGTTCTTTTACACTATGGTAAGCCCGGCGGAAAGGGGTCCCCCACGCTCCCGGACCCCTGTTGCGTGTTGCGTCTCCCCTTTCCCATAAATCGCGATTGAGTAAAAGCCGAACTTTACGACTCAAAATGACGCGCGGAAGACACGATCAAAGTAGTCTAAATCTCGCGAGATTTATTTGGACCTTTTGCGACTTATTCCCATCAATCGATCGAGGAAAAAACAAAAAAAAAGCTTTTGTTTCCGCCTCCTTTTCAACTCTTTTAATTACATTGACTTTTAATTGCATAAATTACGTAAAATCCTACTTACCCTAATACACAAACACTTCCCGTGCTAGTTTAACCCCCCGAACACACACACACACACACACACAGGCGTTTGGCTTCTCTACAGAGCCGCGACATTTTCATACTTTTTCACATTCAATTCTGTATGTGGATATTCACCCCATTTTAAAAACATAAT
>JAJOZX010004268.1:20000-22500 GCA_023014485.1 Bathynomus jamesi
GTAATTAAATGGAATGAAACGAAGCCAAATTTGACTTTATTCCGAGTGGACCAAGTTCATGAAAGTCAACAATAGAAGTCTAGACCAGTTGTTATGGAATTGTACTTGAATGTTTTGGAAACTCTTCTTTAGGAATTTCAGTCATTTTTATTTTCATATTCCCGCTCTGAAGTGACATAAGCTCTCTAGAACTCTGAAAATTTAACATTAAAACTCGTGTTCTCGAATAGTCTACGACGATTCATTTAGCTGCATTTTCCTCCCATGTTAATGTACCAGGAATATGAAAATACGTCAATTAAAATCTGGGAAATATCCAAATCTAAAACTAATTTTGTTAATTAGCTAAACACACACACACACACACACACACGTGTGTGTGTGTGTGTGTGTGTGTGTGTGTGTGTGCGTGTGCGCGCGCATCTCCTCATAAACAGGGTACCAACTATTTTAAATCCATATATTAAAACATTATTAATCAAACTTAATTTAACTTATCCTAACCCTACTACTATTGAACTGACAAGGGCGTGATTAGTGTTTTGAGACGCAAATGAGTGCGCGAAGGTTGTTTTATGTTAAGTTCATTAAATAGCGAGGTACTTGTTAATCTTGCCTGACCTAACCTTACCAAAACTTAACTAACATAACATAACATAACAACATAACATAACATAATCAAGACCAACATATCTGTTTTCCAACAGTAAAAATGTTCTAGATTTTTTACACAAATTTTTAATGTTCCAAGTTAGAAAGAGTGTTACCTCAGCAAAGAAATTATCATATTAGATCTGTGAATTCTCACAAACTCAACCTCAGTTGTGCCAATTTCCGGATGCGCGGGCGCGCGGGCGCGCGCACCCAAACCCAAACAAATATATATATATATATATATTATATATATATAATATATATATATATATAAGCAAACAACCACAGGGAAAAGGAAAAAGAAACACGAAATCCGAGCGCTTTCGTGATATATTCACATCTTCAAGGACAAGAAACTTTTTTTCTTGTCCTTGAAGATGTGAATATATCACGAAAGCGCTCGGATTTCGTGTTTCTTTTTTCTTTTCCCTGTGGTTGTTTGCTTATTAATAAGATCACGTGTTATTCTGTGATTTTACTGCACAGTGTATATATATATATATTTTTGTGTGTGTGTGTGTCTGTAAACCATCACTGTAATTAATTACAGTCGAATAAAATGATTTTTAATTGAAATTTTGAGCGGAGGAAAGGCGCTGTTTCAGTATTAAAATGACGTAAAAATGTCACTTTAATGTCTTTGACGTTCCCGAACGAAATTATTCGTCAATTTATTTACTTTTTATGTTTGAATGTTTTTGTTTTAACTTCGTTGCATTTTGACGGAGTAAAAGTGCCGTGATTAAATTTTCTACATGGCAATGTTAAATATATATATATATATATACACTATATATATATATATGCGAAGTTAAGCGACATTGGGTCTGGGTAGTAGTTGGATGGGAGACCGTCCTCCGCGTCCAGATTATGTAGCGACCCGTCGTTCGGATCCCACGTAAAGCTGTAGGTCCCCTCCGTCATATGACCTTAGATGTTGTGAAGGAGGTTAAACAACCCCAATGAAATATATATATATATACGGAATACACACACCTAATGTGCGTGGAACGAGAAACTCTTCTGGGATAATTAAATCCACTATAGTCCGAAGTAGTAATGGTAAATGGAAAATACTGACGTTTTTCGTTTTCATGATGGAAGCCCAACGTGGGCAACGGGTCACTGGCAAAGGTGTCCCAAAATATAAGCAGTTAGGACCCAGCTTTGGGATAGGGTCTAAAATCTGAAGCTAACCTCGACGAGTACATTCAGAACATCAATATACGCAAGAAACTCCTTGCATTTACGTCGGATCGAATATATCAAATAAAAAAGGGTAACTATTGTATTTTTAGCCAAAATCCAAAACATAAACTTCAACCGGTAACTCTAAGCGTCCACTTTCAAGGCACTTAACACGTCTGTTTAGTGTGACAACTCAGTATGGTTTATTGATTTTGGCTAAAAATACAATAGTAACCCTTCTTTTTTCATGTGAATTCAATCTGACGTAAATGCAATGAGTTTCTTGCGTATATTAATGTTCTGAATGTAGTTGTCTAGGTTCGCTTTAAACCCTAGATCTTGTCCCAAAGCTGAGTCCTATCTGCTTAGCAGATAGCTGGTGAGACAATTTAAACCCGTTATCCACGTTAGGCTTCCATCATGAAGAAAAACTTTAATATTTGTCATTTACCATTACTGATTCGGACTATAGTGGATCGTAGAAGAGTTCCTTGTTCCATGCACATTGGGTCTGTGTATTCCGTAAAAGTTATCTTAGGGGACCATTCTAAGTTGTATATGTATATATATAATATATATATATATATATATATATATATATATATATATTATAATATATATATATATTAACTGTTTTAAATCAGTTATTACAAACAAA
>JAJOZX010004268.1:25000-102500 GCA_023014485.1 Bathynomus jamesi
CTAGCACATATATATATATTATATATATATGTATAGAAACGACGTAAGTATAGAGGAGCGTTCTGCACACGAGGAAGAGAAATAACGAACAAATGAAAAATGAGGTGAACCGCCCGGGAATCGAACCCAGGATCTTCCGATTGCCGGTCAGATGCGCTATCCATTACACTTACGTCGTTTCTATGCATTAATATACTGCGTGGTCATTGCAGTTAAATGTACATATTCACGATTTGCGAGGGTGCCCTCTCAGGGCATTGGTTTCTGCCCTATGTAGGAGAATTTCGACTTATGACTGATCGAGGCCCGTGGTGTAATGGATAGCGCATCTGACCGGCAATCGGAAGATCCTGGGTTCGATTCCCGGGCGGTTCACCTCATTTTTCATTTGTTCGTTATTTCTCTTCCTCGTGTGCAGAACGCTCCTCTATACTTACGTCGTTTCTATACATTAATATACTGCGTGGTCATTGCAGTTATATATATATATATATATTACTGCGTGGTCATTGCAGTTATATATATATATATATTACTGCGTGGTCATTGCAGTTATATATATATATATATATATACACCACACACACACACACAGAAGACCTTTCTTGCGCTTAGACATGGACATGAAATTCCAAGATATGAATTACGTTTCTATCGATTTCGAAGTCAGTTACAAAAAAAAAAAAAAAAAAATTTTTTTTTTTTACTCTTGTTACAAATTTTGCCAAGATGGCGACGAAGTGAGACAAAAGGGTTTTTTTTTTATTCAATTCTTGAGCGTGAATCGATATCACCTTATGAGTTGGTGTGGAAAAAAAAATTGAAGGACTGAAAATACAGAGCAATAATGAAATTACCACGATAATAATGATGATAGGATTATATGATGAATTGATTGCCGTAATAAAATTATTGTACGGCACTAACCCCCGTCTCTTGCATTACTTCCACCCCTCTCATCCCCTCAACCCCTTCCCCACCACCATTTCATCCTTTTATAAGCTTTAACATATCGAAGGGAGGTGTGTAGGTAAGCTTTCTACGTCGTTTTTTACTTATATTGATTTGGGAGAAGCAAATTTAAAAGTAAAGTCAAGTGAATGTAAACGTTTTGCGAACTTAAAACAGGCTTTTTGGGGGTAATTTAATACAATTTGGGGTAATTTACCACAAAATACTTATGAATTTTTAACAAAATGTTTGGCAAGTTGCTAGAAAATATTTGGTAATTTAACGCAAAATGTTCGAGGATTTAACACGATCTGTAGGGTTTCTGGAATTGGATATTAATACGAAATGTTTGGTAATGATGCGAAACATGTTTGATAATTATTTAACACAATGGAATGTAATTTAACAAAAAAATTTAGCATAAAATTTAGCATAAAATTTAGCATAAAACGCAAAGTTTTAGCAATTTGACAAACTCTCTTTGGAAATTTAATATAAAAAATATTTTGGCGAGGGGGGTACGGGGAGGAGTTACTGATTAGGTATGTAATATAAAATAAAGAGGGGGAATTAAATATTTTGGCGAATTTGTCGTGACAGTTTTGGTTCGTTTTGAAAACACGACAAGCAAACACGCTTTTCATTTATAAATTACAGTATAATATAACAGAAACGCAATTGCAAGAAAACGTTTCGGAAAAACGCTATTATTTATGGAGTTTTAAAAATTCTTGTAAACGCTTTCCTTTTTCTTTTTTATATATTTTCATGTAATGTAAACGGCCATATAAAAACATTTTATAACTTGATGAAACATTAACTTCCCTTCTACAGTATATCTAATCTACATGCAATTTGAGAAAAAAAGAAAAGACAATGATTGAAATTACACGCCAGTGGGCGCGCGCGCACACACACACACACACAAAATGTGCGCATCTCCACATAAGCGAAGTACCGACTTTTTAAAATCCATACATAAAAAAAACTAATAAATCAAACCTAAACTGACCTTAGTGCCGTGATTGAGGGCTCGAACCCTGTTTTGTGCTAAGTCATTAAATAGTCAAGTATTCGCTAGCCTAGCCTAGCCTAGCCTAGCCTAGCCTAGCCTAGCCTAGCCTAGCCTAGCCTAGCCAAACGTTATCCAACCTAACCTAGCGTAGCCTAATCTAATCAGGACCAAAATATCTTTTTTTCCGAAAACAAAAATGTTCTAGATTTTTCAATATAATTTTTTAATGTTTTGGAGTATGAAAAGCGTTACCTCACAAAAAACGTTATCACACGCTCGACCTCACTTATGATCAGTTGTCGTGCGCACACATACATACCCATACAATAGCACACACACAATAATATACCTTTCAACCTTTCAAATGTTCCGTGCGATAATTCCCCTTTACACGAAGGGCAAGCTTGTTGCCCTGTCCTATATATATATACAGCGTGTCCCAAAGAAATGTATACCCACTTTGTTCGATAATACCAGCTATGAGGATAATAAATATATTACTTTTTATATGTTTTTTAATAAAGAATTTTCTCCTGAATCTAAATATGTAATTAGTTTTATTAAAAATTGAAAAACAAAAACGTTACAGATGTTTACACTATAATTATTATTTTCGAGACTTCATGTGCGATATTTTCTAATATTTTTGCACATATACGAGATAAGTTTGAAACCGACGGCACTGTGCAAAACTTACAAAAACAACGTTCTGGAAGACGTCGAACATCTTAGATAAAGTGTCATTTAACCATGGAATTTGTAAATTTTTTGAATTAACTAATAATTACAACATTTATGCTTCAATATCAACACTAAACATAAGTATCTCAAAACAGTCGGTTAAAATATTAGAAAATATCGCACATGAAGTCTCGAAAATAATAATTATAATTTAAACATCTGTAACTTTTTCTTTTCCAATTTTTAATAAAAATAATTACATATTTAAATTCAGGAGAAAATTCTTTATTAAAAAACATAAAAAGTAATATATTTATTATCCTCATAGGTGGTATTATCGAACAAAGTGGGTATACATTTCTTTGGGACACGCTGTATATATATATATATATATATATATATATAATATATATATATATATATATTATGGTGTCCCGTAAGTCTTGAGCCATAGGGCAAAATGATAAACGCGGCAATAAAAACGCCGAAGAGACTTTTGGGGACTGTTTGTGAAATGAGCGAGGATGGTAGCGGCTGTGTCATCGTCGGTGGATGTCCGCGGAGGTCCACTGCATGGTTTATCTCCTATGGATCCCGTTTCTCTGAACTTTGCTACAAGTTTGCCGACACAGCTGCGTGTTATCGGCGCGCGGTCCGGATGCAATCCGTTAAATTCCTCAGCGACCTCCCTCTGACTCCGATTCCTTACGAGCAGAATTACCTGGATGCGTTCTTCCTTACTCAAAGACATCATGGGCCCTTGCATAAACGGAAAAACATGAATTACTTATTTTACCCTATGGAGAAAGTAATAACTGAATAGTGATTGGGATAAAAGGTACTTTTACCTTAATTAAACTTTATTTTCAAAGATATTCATATTTTTTACCAATTCAGTTATTACTTTCTCCAAAATATGCAAAATTACTTTTTTATAATTGGTTGACGAGGCATAACATAACTCAACCTCATCTGACGCAACCTAATTATTAGTCTAACCCAGTGGTTCCCAACTTTTTTTAGGCCAACGCCCACTTATGTCCATTACTATTTATTGGTGCCCCCTCATAAAGATAATAATATAACAGGAAGTGATTTATTAATAGAAAGTAACAATTTTACAGTCTCCTAGCGCCTCCCTAAGATTCTCAAATGGCCATTGGGGGGCGGTGATGCCCACGTTGGGAACCACTGGTCTAACCTAACCCTACGTATGTTAAACTAACTTAATCTAACCGAAAATAAATTATTGATTTTATGTCCATGTCGATGAGGTATATTGTTAATTGTTACTGAAATACCATCTTGGCAGTTGAAAAATGTATATAACAAATCCTACAATCGTCTGGCGTGGACAACAACATCTTAGGAGCTGATAACTGAATTACAGCGAATTACGGTAATAACACGAGGCCCGATAACGGCAGAAAGTTCCATTCTCTCCCCTTACCTCTTTGGCCTACGTCTTTCCCCTCTTTATCGATAATCGTGTAATTAATCGCTAGACAAATACTCCCCTTAATTCCCACATTGACGGATGAAAAGCATAATCCTCAACCTCGGATTTCAGGTTGTGTGTTTGGGGAAGAAAAGTGTGAATTTGAGGTATTTCCCCTTCACACCATTCGTTTCCAAACACAAGGGACAAACTTAAATTTATTACACAACACCATGTCACCATACGTAAATATGCATCACACACACACACACACACACACACACACACAAACAACTATATATACTATATGTATTAGAGATGCACCGATGCATCGAGATCGGTCAAATAAATTCGGCCGATAATTTGCCGATACCATAGTCGTACTATTAATCAAATTAATGAAATTATCAGATAACACTGAAAAGTCATCTTCATCTATGAAATAGTAATATTCCCAAATACCAGGGAAAGCACGTCAGATAAAAATAGAAAATGATTGCTTCAACTATTTAAAGAATCTGTCTCTGTCTCTCAGGAGTAGAGAAGCAATTTCATCTCTTATAATTCGAAATACTGAAGTCTTGAAACTGTTTTTAAGAAAATCAAGTGATGGAAGGAAGTTTTCTGGTCTTTTAACTACTATTGAAGAGGTGGAAAAAATCAGTTGAAAGCGGATTTGATGCCTACATAACGGATAAAAATGTGTTTAGCCACTTTGCTGGACCTTCGATTCAAGATTGATGGATGGTAGATGATTTGAAAATAATTTGCAGTAACGAGGAAGCAGGTAGAATTCAAATAGTTCCATTGCATATGAATTACACGAAAGTGGCCTAGAAGCAAAAGATGAGTTCAGTTTCAAACAATATTTTGATAAAATAATAAAAAACTCTAATATCGGGTGATTTTGTAAACATGTGACACTTTAAAATGTTTGTATTATTTTATTAACTGAAATAAAAGTATAAAGTTTTTACTGTACCTTCTCTACACATAGGGAATTAGTCTCCTAGTGCAAAACATGCTCTATGTGATGTTCTCTCAACTCACAATACTTAACACAATACTTTCGACGGAGAATTCTTGTCCAACAGGTTTTCTGCGGTTTATGATAAAGGAATATCATGGCCACCAACATCATCAGATCTAAGCCCCTGTGACTTTTATCCGTAGGGTTGTTTAAAAGATAGTGCGCTTAAACAGAATCAATACGCAATAAAATAATTGAAAGCACCAACTGAACGAGCAATTTCTCAGATTTTAACAAATACTCCGTTCAAAGTATTGCAAAATTTTGTTGTTTGTGCGCAAAGCGTGAGTGAGCTGAGAAAGTGGGTGGTAGAATTAATGGAGGAAGAGAGTTATGAAAAGTGAAATTCAGATTTGGACATGGATGCATTAGTCGATCATTGATGAGTCCATTTTTGAGCATCACAGACTGCTACGATGAATTAGCAGTTTTAGCACGATTGAAATCAGAAGAATAGAAGAAGCGAGGAATTCACATTGAAAGTAAAAAAAAATTATCAGCAACTTCTCTCGAGAAAAACCCTAAAACTTAAAGAAAACTAAAATCTTCCCATATCAAGGAAATAAACTATCTAAACTTGCCACTATTGGGAAGACTTGAAGATCGTCTTGCATTATGGAGAAACACAAAGGACAACAATTTCCTCTTGAGAAAGTTAACAAATCGATATTTTTCCGCTCCACCCTCGTCAGTTGAGTGTGAACGTTTATTTAGCACAGACCAAAATATATATAAACCCTGCAAAAACGGATTAACACTCAGTAATGTAGAATAGATCACGTTCATTCATTTGAACGTAAGGACATTTAAATCTGAATATTAGTAATAATATAAAAATAATAAGCTAATATAAAAGTAATAAACTAATAATTCTATGATAAATAGTGTTAGTGTGTCAATTCATAACATAATAATCCATGAATTGCTTAAAAATACTTATTAACTGGTGAAACAATAATTGAATTAGCTACCAACCAATATAAGAGCGTATTTTTATTTTGGTATTATATTATTAGGGTTTGATGGAGCTTTTAAACCCTTAAATTTTAAAGTAAAATTCAAACGTTTCAAGTGATTTGAGAGATATAATACTAAAATAGGTATACTTTTTTATAAGTCTCTAATAAAAATTTTCAACCCTTAAAATTTAATTTAATTATAAATTTAAATTAATTATAAATTAAAATTAATAAAATTAAAATTTAAATTAATAAAATTAAAATAAATTTAAAATAAAATAAAATTTAAATGAAGTAAAGTTTAAATAAAATAAAATTTAAATAATTTATTTTACCTTTCCAAATGATACCGACGTATCAAACGTCGTAATTTTAATGTTTATACCAATTTCTTTTTTATACAGGAAGGAGGGGCCAAGGGTGAATACCCACAATTTAACAATATAAAACCTCAATTAAGGCTATGAATCTATTTCAGAAAAATCAGCTAAAATTAAAACTTAAGTTAATATTCGGTGCCGAACACCTTTCCTTTCAACCTTTCAGGCGTTCCTCGCGATCATTTCTCATTTCACGGAGGTCAGGTTTGTTGCCCCCTCCTCATGAGTTGGCCTGGTGAAGTAGAGAGTTGGTTTCTCGCGCTCTCCACTTCACATAGCCTCTAATATTTGGCAAGAATGGCGAATACAGAATAGATGTCGAATATTCAGTGCGTCTCTAATATATATATATATATATATACATACTGTATGAGATGAGAAATCATCGCACGGAACATCTTTATATCTTTATATATATATATATATATATCTTTATATATATATATATCTTTATATATATATACATATATCTTTATATATATATATCTTTATATATATATATATATATATATATATATATATATATATATATATTATATATATATATATATATATGTGTGTGTGTATATATATATACAGGGTGTCCGAGAATTATCTGTACAATTTTTGGCTGTTATTAAAAGTCAACCATGAAGTGTAGAAATTCCAGTGTTGTCCCATTTTACAGAGAATCTCATTAAGTTTTTTCTGATACCAAGTTTTGACAAGTTTTTTAGAAATTCCAGTGTGTCCGAACATTATTTGTACAATTTTATCTTTTAATAAAATTCTTGATAACACACGTAAAATTCTTAAACAAGATTATTTAGAATCTTTATTTTCAAAAGTTTCTTTTATTAAAGTAACGTTGTTACAAACATTCGATATGTGCACCATTAGTGATTCGCAAAACATCCAATCGATACTCCAAATGTTGCCATGTACGCTGCAGCATATCCACATCAATTCGCTCAATAGCAGCTGTGATTCTTGCTTTTAAATCATCAATGTCTGTCACCCGCGTACATTTCTAAAAAACTTGTCAAAACGTGGTATCAGAAAAAACTTAATGAGATTCTCTGTAAAATGGGACAACACTAGAATTTCTACACTTCATGGTTGACTTTTAATAACAGCCAAAAATTGTACAGATAATTCTCGGACACCCGATAGATAGATAGATAGATAGATAGATATATTATTTACACCGTTATATGAAAGGGGCATGAAGTGAAAGTTAATCTATTACACTGGGGAACAAATTTCAACTTTTTGTCTATTGAATTAGATTTGACAGTTAGTTCTAGGTAATTTGGGTGCGCTGAGCACGAATTTTTACTCGGTTTTGCTCTATCAGGTCCTGATTTTGCTCAACACCCCTCCTCTTTCGTCGTATTCATAAAAAGGTTTTTTTCTCAATACTCGCTAAGTCTTTTTGCAGTTACACATTATGCAACTAGGTTTTTATCTAGGTATTTGTACCTATTGTTATGGTATTGTTGTATTATGTATATTTTTATATGTAACACCCTAAAAATATTTTTATTTTTGTCATTTTTAACCCATTTTAATATTAGTAAATTAAGCTAAAATATCATAGAATTCTAAAATTTTCTCGAGCGTTCCTGTTCTCTGTAGAGTATTCTAGAGGGACAACTAAAATATATAAAAGCGACTCGTTTCCAGAGTTAATCAGTCAATTCAATCAGTCAGTCAGTCAGTTGAGTTAGTTAATTAAGTTTGGGCATTAACATAATTTTGAATTGGCATATGATTTAGTGAGTAATTTTGTCATCGTGATTTAATATAGTTGATTTAATTAGACGTAATTTATATTGTACCTACTCATCCGTGTTTCTAGTTTAATTTCATAGATTGTAAGTACCTATTTCATAATAAGTACCTATTTAAACTAATTTGTGTGTTTATATTTCAGATTTTCTTAAATTTATATGAATTAAGGGCTTTAAATACCTTTACAAATTGGCAGAACAATCAAGCAATATGTCATCAAGCACTAGAAAGTTCAAATGCAAAAACAACCCTGATTCCTTCTGTTATATATGTGGAAATTTTACACTTCCACATCAACGAGCAAATATAACTGACTTCGTAAAAAGAGCTTACTTAGCTTATTTTGGCATAAAACTGGGGGACCAAGATAAATCGTGGGCTCCACATAAAGCCTGCACTATATGCATTGAAAGACTGCGACATTGGACGAAGGGTTCGGATTCAAAAATACCTTTTGGAGTTCCGATGGTAAGTTTATGATTTCATAAAACTACGTAATTTAATCACTAGTATACTGTAACTTACCTAAATGTAATTGTAACTTAGGTACATAAACAAAAATTTACAGAAAATGTTTATAAGAATCTCAAATATTGCATAAGGTTGAAACACATAGAAATGTTAAATGTTTGGGTGATAACTTTTGATAAAATTCATAAAAACAAGTCTCTCGTCGCTTTTGTTAACGCTTTACAATTTTTTTTCCATATCAGGTGTGGCGAGAGCCTACTAACCACGAGACCGATTGCTACCTTTGCTTTGTCAAGACTTCGGGCTTCACTAAGAAAAATAAACATTGTATCGAGTACCCAAATTTCGACACCGCGATACGACCTGTGCTACATTCAAATGAGATCCCCATTCCAAAATTTAAGGGTCTGCCAACTCAAGAATTAGTTGAAGATGTTCCTGAAAATATTGTTATGCACTTTGAGGAGTCAGACACCGATTTTGACCCCAGCGTATTTGAAAGTCAAAACGATCCGCAAAAGTTTAACCAGGCCGAGTTGAATGATCTTGTAAGGGATCTAAATTTGCCAAAAAAGGCTGCGGAAATTTTAGCTTCAAGACTTAAAGAGAAAAACTTGCTTTCTTCAAACACATACATTTCATTTTACAGAAAAAGAGAAGAAGAACTTGTTAAATATTTTAGAACAGAGGATAGTTTAGTATATTGCTGCGACATAGTTGGTTTGTTAAAGAAGATGGGGGTTGAGTCTTACGATGCAAATGATTGGCGCTTGTTTTTAGACAGTTCGAAAAGAAGTCTTAAGTGTGTGTTGTTGCATAATGGCAATCTATACGGCTCGATACCGATTGGGCACTCAACAAAATTAAAAGAAAAGTATGAACATATAGAAAAGGTTTTAAATCTTATCAAATATAGGGAGCACGAGTGGATCATATGTGTGGACTTAAAAATGGTTAATTTTCTGCTAGGACAACAAGGAGGGTATACTAAATATCCCTGCTTCCTTTGCTTATGGGACAGCAGAGCCAAGGAAGAACATTATTTCAAACAAATCTGGCCAGCACGAACATCACTTACTGTCGGAGAAAAAACGTAATTAATCCACCTTTAGTGAGCAGAGATAAAATCATATTTCCTCCTCTGCATATAAAACTAGGCCTCATTAAACAATATGTAAAAGCTTTAGATACGAACGGCGAGTGTTTCAAATACATAACTTCAAAATTTCCAAGTTTAAGTTATGAAAAATCAAGGCGGGAATTTTCGACGGTCCACAAATAAGAACAATGATTAAAGACAGCAATTTTCCTAATGTCATGAATGAACGCGAAAAAATGGCTGGTTCTCATTCGTGGACTTGATAGAAAACTTTTTAGGCAATTATAGGGCAGATAACTACGAAGAAATCGTAAAAAAACTTTTAAGGGACTACAAAGAGTTAGGTTGCAATATGAGCATAAAATGCATTTTTTGAATAGCCATCTTGACCAATTTCCAAGTACTTTAGGTGATGTAAGTGACGAACAAGGGGAGAGATTCCACCAAGATATAAAAATTATGGAGGAACGGTACCAAGGCCGCTGGGATTCCCACATGATGGCTGATTACTGCTGGTGCTTGAAAAGAGACCTGCCATCAACAAGCAAATACGCTAGAAAGTCTTACAAAAGAAACTTTTTGCCACAGTGAAAGCTTCATATCTGTTTGTTTTTTTATTTTAAGTCATTTCTATCGTTATAATGTAATTTTACTGTAGTTTGAACTGCTTGTATTCATGAAACTTGAAAAAAAAATTTAACACGAGACTTAATTTTTTAGTCCTAATTTGAAAAATCTGGAAAATGGCACATAGGCTGTCGACAAGAATCAGGACCTGATAGAGCCAAACCGAGTTGAAATTCGTATTCAGCACACCCAAATTACCTAGAATCAAGTGTCAGATATCATTCAATAAAATACGTGTTGCCCAGTGTTATTTATACAAAATAAATGTACAAATCACTCGACGGTACTTTTACACCTACTTCAAAATTAAATAAAATTAAATATTTATTCAAATTTTGGAATACCACAAAATAAATAAACAAAAATTAGATTAATTTTAATAATAAATAATAATAATAATACTGTAATAAAACTGATTTAACTTAAAAATATTATCGGCTTTAAATTATTTCTTTTCAATACTAAAAAAGAAAATAAGATAAATAAATAAAAAAAAGTTAAATATATTTAAAAAAAACAAAAACAAAAAAATATTTGGAAATAAAATGGACCGAAAACAATAATAAAAAAGCAAAAATAAAAAATATTTTCATTTCGTTGTTTTTTAGTAGAGATGAAATTTTTTTATTTTTTTTTTAACGAGATTAATAATGATAAAAAGTAAATATTTTTTATTTTTAGGGGACGAGGGGGCCTCCTTTTATTTTTATTTTTTTTTGCTGCTGGAAAAAGACCTTACCTACCACCTCCTCGAATTTATAAACTTTTATTAATTAGATTTCGCTCAAGTTGAATCAATTATTAATAATAATAATAATTATTATTATAATAAATTAATTTTAGAATATAATTTTTAGAAATAATACAATTTATTTCAATATATATGCAAAGGGTGTCCATAAAGTGCTTTTATGGTTTTAAATATAAATATAAAAGAAATATTAAATGTAAAAAAGAAATGTAATCAGTAGTGTTTAGAAAAGTGTTAAGGGAGTGTTAAATGTTTCATCGATCATCGGTAATATGGGTAGCGACGGCGACACCTATTTAGGAGGTTCGAGATTCGAATTCTGGTGGGGGCATTTGTTTTAGAGCGATATATATATATATATATATTATATATATATAATGCAAACCCACAAGGAAAAAGAAAAATGATTCCAAGGCCTTTCGTGTATTCAGAAGTACACCTCGTCAGGGAATCTGACGAGGTGTAGTACTTCTGAATACACGAAAGGCCTTGGGATTATTTTTCTTTTTCTTTGTGGGTTTGCATCATTCATTCATTCATTTCACGTGTTTAATTGTGAAATTAATCCCATATATATATATATATATATATTTTATTTATTTTTTTTTTTTTCTGTATATGGCCTAAAGAGTTGAAACACTTTAGAAATGAGTCTAATTGAGTGACTTGAGTCACGTCACTGTTAGTGACATTAAATTTCTATCCATAAAGCTATGGAATAACATATGTAATGTTTCCATGGCAACTAATTTATATGTTAATGTCGTCATGCTTCATATTCTGTATTTATTGATTTTTGAAGTGGACACGATTTTTGTATATATATATATATATATATGCAGGAAGGAGGGGCCAAAGGCAAATTCCCGCAAAAAGTGCCCCTCCGAAAGAAGAAGAAGAGAGCCAAAATCAAGGTCCGGGGTTTTCGAGATGCCTAGACACTCTGCGTTTGAAAGATGGGAGGTCATCGGCAGGAGGAAAGATGGATTGACCGGTTGAGTAGATGAAAGACTGAAAATACCGATTAACCCTTGCACTAGATAGTTGGACAGAAAAGGAATGAGAAAGTGTAGAAAGTCTGGTACTGCGTGCTGCCCTCCTTAAAGGAGGAGGCATGCAGTTAGAGTGTTCAGAAGAACAATGTCTGTTATAATAGCGATAGTAAAGAGAGAGTGAGGCAACATTGCGGCGAAGAGAGAGAGAGAGAGAGAGAGAGAGAGAGAGAGAGAGAGAGAGAGAGAGGACAATCAGTAAGATGCGGGGAATTGATGAGACGAAAAGCCTTTCATTCCACCCGGTGAAGTACGACTGTGTGGGTCGAGCCACCCCACACATGAGAAGCATACTCCATACAGGGGCGAACAAGACCCCCGTACAGAGATAGCAACTGAGTAGGGGTGAAGAAACTGCGGAGGCGGTACAGCACACCTAACCTCTTAGAAGCTGTTTTAGAAAGGGAGTATATGTGATCTTTCCAAGAAAGATCACGAGAAAAGGAAACGCCAAGAATGTTAAGAGAAGAGGAAGGATTCAGTTGTGTGTTGTTGAAGGTAAGGGGATAGTTGTGTAGAAGAGCGTGACGAGTAGACAGATGGAGGAACTGAGTTTTTGAGGCATTGAAAGCCACAAGGTTTTCTCTGCCCCAATCAGATATAGCAGAAAGATTAGCGGTCAGGCGTCCCACAGCCGTCCTCCGCGAATCATGAAGTGACTGTTGCGAGATGCACTGGAAGGCAATGACAACTACTGTACAGTGTCATATACAAGGATTTTGCTAAAGCTTTCGACAAATATGATCACGGTATAATAGCACATAAAATGAAATATATGGGAATAACAGGCAAAGTGGGAAAATGGATCAACAATTTCCTCAGAGAACGTCTACAGGTCGTCAAAATTCAAGGTATATCATCATCAGAATCGGAAGTACGCAGTTCAGGACGGTACCAGATGAGCCGGGTGTACCTGGCTATGTGCGTTGTAGAGCGCAAGAAAACAACTCGCTCCTCCACTAAGCCAGGCCTGGAGGCGGGTCCACCGGATTTACCTTCGTGTGAAGAGAGACCAACACACGGAACATCAACGAAGTTAACAAGGAGGTGTATATATATATAATACAACTCAGAATGGTCCCCTGAGATACTTTTATGTCACACACAGACCATGCATGGAACAAGGAACTCTTCTGGGAAAATTAATTCCACTATAGTTCGAGTAAGTAATGGTAAATTACAAATACTATAGTTTTCCTTTTCGTGATGGAAGGCCCAACGTGGGCAACGGGTCACTCGCAAAGAGGCCCCAAAATATAGCTTCCTTCACCAGCTGTCTGCAAAGCAGAGAGGATTCAGCTTTGAGACAGGATCCAGGGTTTACCCTAGAAACGCTACATCCTTTCCCAAAGCTGGATTCTATTTGCTTGGCAGGTAGCTGGTGAGGGAAGCTATAATTTGGGACCTCTTTGCGAGTGACCCGTTGCTCACGTTGGGCCTTCCATCACGAAAAGGAAAAAGTATAGTACTGGATTTGTCTTTTACCATTACTTACTCGAACTATAGTGGATTTAATTTTCCCAGAAGAGTTCCTTCTTCTATGCATGGTCTGTATGTAACATATATATATATATATATATATATATATATATATATATATATATATATATATAATAGGTTAACATTTTTTTATAAAACATACAGTGTGATTCACTCGCCGGTAGCCACACTGGATATATTAGCGATAATATATCAACGACAGATGAAGTTATAATTAATTCTTGTCTATGTGAGTGTTGTGTACACACGAAAAAAATTGTTACAGAAACCAACCATTCCGATATAGCCTAACTCAATCAATTTAAATGTTTAAGTTAATGATAATAATTAGTCAGGAAGGCCAGAAACTCGCACATAGCTCAGGCCAACTAATGAGGCCCAGTTGCACTAACTCCCGCATTATTGTTACCAACACTATCGGGACTCGAACCCCCGATCTCGGTACTTCACTTCGCTTACGGGGAAATAGCGTTATCCACTGAACTAGGGGCGCTGGCAATGTTAAGGTTAATAGTTCTTTACATATTTTTCTGGTAAGTCGCTTAGATAGTTATTGTACGCTATCTTTACATGGTTAATTTAACATTTAGATTAATTGTGAAACTAGCAGCAAAACAGGTTGTTTTGTTATTGTTATGAAAGTTTTATTTTTCGAATGTTATAATGTTATAATGTTATAATGTTTCAGACCAACAAAGACCCTAGGATCCACTCATGGCTGGTCTACCTAACTGTGTTCGTAATCGTGTATTGTGTATGTCCTCCGTGGTGGCGGAGGGGACCTACAATTTTACGTGGGTTCCGAACCACAAGAACATAAGAAATTTATGTAAAAACTGCCGGTAAATTGGCAACGACCAATTTTTACGAAACTAAATAATTATCAATTTAAAACTAATTAATTATCGATTTAAAACTAAAGATAGAATCTCTGGATCCAGAGGATCAAGTCATAATAGACTACTATCCACAAATGTTACACTCTATATCTATTTATAACGGACATGCAAATATATCAGATCCAAAGAATCCAGTCAATTTCATTACGGTATCCATCAAGTCACGGTCCATATCGATTGCGGACCAAGTCAAAATTTACAACCATATACATTACAATATATACACTTACGAGGAAAAGTGTAGGTGTGGCTGTAAAGACTGTACAGTAATGTAGAAATGTGTGTGCACCCATTTGGGTCTCCCATTTAAAGGTGTTTGTGGGGCAAGTGAAGATCATGAGTTTTTCAATACCTCACAGTACTATGGGGGGCACCGCTCGGCAGAGGAATCTCTTTAAATGGGGTGTGTAAGGACAGAGAGTATCCCCTAACCCAAGACGCTGCCTCCCTATATCCCACAACACTTGTGTTGAGCTGTGGGATCTATCCCCACAAAGCCTTAATTTTACTACCTTAAACTATACCCTTTCTATCAACATGCGCGTCTAATCGATTTTTAAACATGTTTATAGACGTGCTACTAATTACTTCTACCGGCAAACTATTCCAGCTATTTACTATTCTATGCGTAAAAAAGTTTTTCGCAACTGCTGTCTCGAACCTTCTACTTGTCAACTTACACCCGTTATTTCTAGTCCTATTATATTGAGATATTTCGAAAAAGCTATCTCTATCTACGTTATCGAACCCATTCATAATTTTGAAAACCTGGATTAGATCACCCCTTAACCTCCTAGTCTCGAGTGTAGTCAATTTTAACTCCTTAAGCCTATCCTCGTACGACTTTGACCTAAGAGACGGAATCATCTTAGTTGCTCGTCTTTGAACTCTTTCGATTTTGTCTATATCTTTGCGCATATGCGGATTCCAAAATTGGACCGCGTACTCCAAATGGGGTCTAACTAATGATTTATAAAGAGGAACTATAATATCGCGCGATTTGTACTCAAAATTTCGAGCTATAAAACCTAACACTTTGTTCGCCTTATTGACCGCTGCTGTACTTTGTTTCGCTACTTTTAAATCACCAGTGACTATAACTCCTAAATCTTTTTCCTGCTCTACGCTTGTTAAATCTTTCCCTGACATACTATACGCAAAATTACCGTTACGCGAACCTATATGCAAAATTTTGCACTTATCCACGTTAAATCTCATTTGCCATGTGACTGACCAATCAACGATTTTATTCAGATCTTCCTGAATTTTACCTCTATCTTCGTCATTAATCGCCCTACCACCCAGCTTCGTGTCATCCGCAAACTTTGAAACTGTACTGACTAGGCCGACATCTAAATCGTTAATATATATAAGAAAAAGCAAGGGGCCCAATACAGAACCCTGAGGAACGCCACTCGCTACATTAGCCCAACACGACTCCGCTCCATCAACGACCACCCTCTGTTTCCTGCCTCGCAACCACTCTTCTAGCCAATTTATTACTACACCCCTGATTCCATGAGCCTTAGTTTTTTCAATGAGTCTTTTGTGCGGCACGGTGTCAAACGCTTTTTGAAAATCTAAATACACTACATCAACCGCCCGATGTCTATCGTAAACGTCAACCACGCTTTGGAAAAATTCTAAAAGATTAGTTAAGCAAGATTTGTTTCGCCTAAAACCGTGCTGCGTATTTCTAACCAGTTATGCACTTCTAAGTGTTCGACTATACGATCCCTAATTATTGATTCCAGTAGCTTACCTACAACAGACGTTAAACTGATTGGCCTATAATTTCCCGCCGCACCTTTATCGCCTTTCTTAAAGATAGGTGTTACGTTTGCTAACTTGAAATTATCTGGTACGCACCCCTCAGAAATAGACGCATTAAAAATCTTTGTTAGCGGCACAACAATGCTATCTTTTCTTTTAGTTGTATGGGATATATGGAATCCGGACCCGGTGATTTACGCGTTTTCATTTTATCAATATAGCGCATTACTTCCCCTTCACTAACGACAATATTATCCAAAATATTACCATTATCAAAAGGTATTATGTCTATGACCGTAGGGATATTCGTTACATCTTCTATAGTAAAAACTGACGTAAAAAATTCGTTTAGCAAGGTAGCCATTTTCTTGTTTTCAGAGACTAGATCTCCATTTACATTTTTCAATGGACCTAAGACACTTTTTACTGGATTTCTATTATTGACGTATTGAAAGAATCGCTTGGGGTTTTCTTTACTGTCACGAGCTATGGAGATTTCAAATTCGCGCTTGGACTTTTTTATTACACTTTTCGCTTCACGCCTCAGAGATATGTAGTTGTTTCGTAACAACAAATTGTCTTTATCGCACTTATGTTGCCTATAAGCCCATGTTGCCTATAAGCCCTATCTCTACTCTTTATAATGTCTCGTACTCTAGAAGTAAACCACAAGGGCTTCTTGTTTACTTTCGCACGCTTAATTTTGTACGGTACACATTCCTCATTTATAGTCCTAAATACCGTTACGAACGATTCCCACATTAGTTTTGCGTTGGAGTTCCCCATTACGTTTTCCCAATTGACGTGTGAAAATTTATTTCGAAATTTACTAAAGTCTGCGTGCTGGAAGTTAGGAATTTTAGTCGAGTTAGTTGGTTTCGAGTGACTTACTGAGAGGACAAACTCTACCATATTGTGATCGCTATTGCTCAACGGTTCTATTACTTGAAGATCAGTAATTAGCCTATCATCCGTAGTTATTACTAAATCTAAAATACTGTCCAACCTCGTAGGTTCCCCAACCTTTTGAATAAGAAAGCTATCCTCGAGAAAATTAACTAAACGATTACCTTCCGCGTCTCCCTGCATTGTATCGTAATTCACGTTGGCGCAATTAAAGTCACCCATAACTAAAGCCTGCTCACTACCGATTATTCTCTTTAGTTCACGATATAACGCTTCGTCCGTATCAGCTGTTTGATTTGGGGGCCTATATATAACCGCAACAAGAAGTTTGAAATCGTTCAATTTAAGTTCTGCTATAGTCGAATCTATCGGTTCTGGAATTGAGTGCTTTACTTCTATAACGTTCGCAATATTATCTTTGATATACAACATAACACCGCCTCCTCGCCTACCTATTCTGTTTTTAACAAAAAGTCTATAACCTTTAATTTGATACTCCCCTACAAAGTCACGTGTTTCAGTGCTAAGCCACGATTCATTTATCGCAATTAAATCATAGTCTTTACAAGCAATTAAAGAAAAAAATTCGTTTATTTTATTTCGTAGGCTACGAGCATTTAAGGATAGAACCTTCAAATTGTTTGTAATTGCGACACCTTCGCGAGCGCAGGGGAAATTTGTGGAATTTACGCTGGGACCGTTCGGTTACGGCAGCCTGAAAAGAAGAGACAGTATTATGAAATAGTCTTCCTAAACGCGCAGCTCCAACTCATTAAGATGAAGTCCATCTTCGAGGAACAAGTCCCTCCTGCCGTAGAAACTGTTCCAAAAATTTGCAAAATGCACTCCTTCCTGTTGGCAAAGAGACTTTAGGTTATTGTTAATATAGGTCGCCTTGCTGTAGAAATCGTTCGTTGGATAATTCGAGGAAGTATACCTGTTACAACAATCTTATTAGTTTTCTCCTTTAATCGCTCTAATAAGTCCCTGTACCTAGCCAGCAGTTCTTCCGATCTAGAATTTAAAACGTTATTAGTACCGACATGAATAACATACGTTGTGTCCTCGGTGGTACCGTCTGTAAAATGGTCAACACTATTAGTTATATCATCCACCCTTGCACCAGGGTAGCAGTAACGGCGCCTACGACTAGGGTTTCTCCCACAGAATTCCTCGAGCTGCCCTCGAACAATGTTTGTGCAATCTTCCACTACAAACTTCCACAAACCACAAACACCTTCTCTGAAACGTCTTATCTAAAACGAAATAAAATCGCCTGGCGTTAACCGGAGTGGAACAACGGAGTTAGTTGTTCTGCATTAAAGCGTTAAATATAATATCCTTCGTGCGAAGTTGCGAACTATGATTACTCAACCGCAGTAGTATATAGTGAGGTACATCATTGTTTTCAGAAGGTCAATGTACAAATTTTATTCCAAAATAATTTTTAACATTTTTCATATTTGACTTTTGTACCCACTGTCAAATGCAATTAATTTTTTAGAAAATTAAGGTTGTATTTTCTTTAAACTCAGAATTAATTAAAATTATGTAAAAAAGTCATTTATTTTTTTTTATTCCATGAAACTTTTCAATTTTAAATTCAGATTAAAAATTAATAAAAACTTTTGAATGAGAAAAATGCAATTAAGAGATAGTTTATTAAAATTTTATATTTTTCGTTTCGATCTGAAATTTTTTTTTTTAACATTTATAAATTCTAATCCTAATCAAATCCGGGTTTTAAATTTAAATATAGTTTTCCGAATCTCCGAATTCGGATCCTGATCCTAATTTTTCTTTTATTTAAATCTAATTTTCCGAATCTCAAGAGCACTTCGGACCCAGATTTTAAAATTTTAAATTTTAATTTCGGACCCAGATTTTAAAAATTAAAATTTTGATTTCGGATCCGGATTTTAAATTCTAATGTGAATCCAGTTGTCCTAATCTCTGATTTCGGATCTGGATTCTAATTTTCTATTTAAAATTAGTGTTCCGGATTCTTTTATTCGGATCTGGCATTCATGACAATCCTGCTTACATTATAATTTTACCAGACGACAATTTTTTTGCGTGAAACCAGACCTATCTTACTCCTGCTGAGATGTCACATTTAAAGAAAGAAGAAAAGTAATAAATTCATAAAGAAAGTAATTTCTCGATCCGGAAGAGTCCACAAAAAGAAGTGACCAACCCGCGAGTCATTTTCCAGAAAAATTTGAGGATTGAGATGTTCGATAAGTGTTTAAGAGTTCAAGAAAATATAAATGTTTATCAGATATTTCTGTTCTCAAATTCTTCCGAGTACTTTACCACGGATCATTTTCATATCGAAATAAATTATCCATTTCTTGTATTCCAGAAGTGTTACTTTATCATCGTCCATTTAAGTGCCTTCCCCTCTCTCTCTCTCTCTCTCTCTCTCTCTCTCTCTCTCTCTCTATATATATATATATATATATATGGAGAGAGAGAGAGAGAGAGAGAGAGAGAGAGAGAGAGAGAGAGAGAGAGAGAGAGAGAGAGAGTCTTCCTCCGGTTTCACAACATTCGACTTGCGAAGATAAAGCGATTCATTTTCCTTACACGAGTACCTTATCTCAGTAGCATTTTTAATACCAATGGTTTATCTATCCACATAGAAATAATACTTTGTATTAACTAAGAACCTATTTCTTATTTTGCATGGGGGTGGTCACTACGCTTGAGTTTGAGGTGGCAAACATTCAAATTCTTTACCACACCCACACAAAGATGCATAAAGGTCACCAATGCGAATAAGGTACGATCCCAATCTCAGAGACCCCGCTTTACTTTTCATGACAATATTGGGGATATACCTCTAGTGGCTACGTCGAACAAACCAACGTCTCTATTCACATACCTCACAAACCGTTTTCATTCCTCTGTTTCTCGTTAATTCTTGGGCAACATTTATATCAACAAACAAATTAATTGACGACAAATTCATTTGGTTAATTTACCCATTTCAACTTCGTTATCATAAAGCCAAGCATGGTTGGTGCAGTTATTGCATGGTTGAATTATATAACCATATGGATTACCTGTCAAACAGTTGTAGTTACGCATTTCGATAGTTTTTAACTAAACCATTTTTTTGGCCCCTCTCTCTCTCTCTCTCTCTCTCTCTCTCTCATATATATATATATATATATATGTATGGGAGCCTTGAGTTGACTATTTTAGCTAAAAATCGAAGACGACTAAAGACTCCTAAAGTGAATACACCGTTTAAAAACGAGAGAAAATGCAGGAATTGTCTTTGTTTTGATTCATTTCGCTAAAAGCTCATATCTTCCGGGGAGAAAAGGAGATGACTTAGAAAAGGGATGATTTAGAAAGGAGATGACGTAGAAAGGATATGACTGAGAGGTGAAGGGAAGACAAAGGCTCGAGCTTCACGCCAAGCAGCAAAATCGTTCACCTTTTTCGCTCCTCCAAACAACAACCCCAAAAAAAAAAAAAAAATAATATTTTTTGAAGATTTTTTTTTCTCACAGACTTTCTTTTGTTTTTTTCTCAAAAGCGTCTTCGGTGATGAAAATGAAGCTCACGATCATCATAATTAGAAGAAGGATAAGGATAATAAAGACCCATTCTTATCGTTATAGTTTACGTTTTTCTACTAAAATATGTAGTTTCAATTACAGTATATATATATATATATATATATATATATATATATATATATATATTATATATATATATATATATACAGTATATATACCATTTTTCCTGTCCTTCTTTATGTTGCTTCTGATAATATTAACATAGTTTGTTAAACCACTATTAACCAATCTAACCTAAATCTGATAATTATTAACATTACACAGACAACATTCATCAACATTCAACGAATTTCTAAACAACCTTCCTCCTCATTTTTTTGCATCATGTTATCGTCACAATCTTCCCTGCATGAGCACTGTGTCATAGACTGAACCGAGCTCGCTTAAATAACAAACGACCTAATTAACTGAGAGTCCTATCTCCGTCATGGCTTTAAATGCCGCTGAATAAGGTCGGCTGCGAATAAATATTCACCCGTTATTTCGAACGAAAGGAAAAATGGCCGAAACGATTTCGTACCAAACACAAACAATCTACACAATCTTAGAACGCGCTACGACGCTTTCTACAAAATGTCTGAGTATAACGTTATGTTTATATTTATCGCGAAGATGAATCCTTGAATATAAAATATTATATTGTTTCTTGAGTAAATATATTTACTGGATTTTGCCTTGCTTTCTGCCATTAAAAATTTACAGCGCAGTTATTGTTCCTCTTTTTTTTTTTTTTTTTTGAAGAAAGTGTATTTAATTTTAATTTCTTGGAAAGTCTCCAATTGTAAACTGACTAATTCGAATACATTAGCGGAACTTTTTACGCACTTACGATTATCAGTCTAAAGAGAACTGGTATATATATAATATATATATATATATATATATATATATACATTTAAACTGCAAACACACAGTATAATTAACGTAAAGAACGACGCTTGTATAGGAGAATATCCCGCGCAAGATGAGAGAGAGAGAACGAAACAAATGAAAAAATGAGGTAACCACCCGGGAATCGAACCCGGGATCTTCCGATTGCCGGTCAGATATGATAACCAGTACACCATGGGCCTCACTCAATCAAATGCCGTAATTCCTCTTACATCGCGCAGAAAACCAATGCCCAAGGGGGCATCTCCCCATGCCGTACATTATATACATTTAAACTGCAAACACGCAGTATAATTAACGTAAAGAACGACGCTTGTATAGGAGAATATCCCCGCAAGATGAGAGAGAGAGAGAACGAAACAAATGAAAAAAATGAGGTAACCACCCGGGAATCGAACCCGGGATCTTCCGATTGCTGGTCAGATTGATAACCATTACACCACGGGCCTCACTCAATCAAATGCCGTAATTCCTCTACATACGCCCAGAAACCAATGCCCCAAGGGGGCACCTCCCGCATGCCGTACATTATATACATTTAAACTGCAAACACGCAGTATAATTAACGTAAAGAACGACGCTTGTATAGGAGAATTTCTGCGCGTATGTAGAGGAATTATGGCATTTGATTGAGTGAGGCCCATGGTGTAATGGTTATCATATCTGACCGGCAATCGGAAGATCCCGGGTTCGATTCCCGGGTGGTTACCTCATTTTTCATTTGTTTCGTTCTCTCTCTCTCATTTGCGCGGAATATTCTCCTATGCAAGCGTCGTTCTTTACGTTATGTATATATATATATATATATATATATATATATATATATATATATATATATATATATATATATACACACACAGGTGTTTCACAATCGGTCTGCCATACTTTGGGGGTGATATCGAGTAAAAAAGTTAATACAACATCGGTGCTATTTCCAACCGTTGCGGAGCTACGGACGTTTTAAGGTGCACGGAAAAAATAAACGAGAGTATTAATTTGATGTATTTATTGTTACATTTTATGAGATACACCTTATAAATGTTCAAAATGTCCGCCTCGGTTTTCAATGCACAGCCTTGCTCGTTCCAAACATGAGTGCACTGCCCATTGAATCATTTCGGGGTGTTCTCGTATGCAAACAGCGGCATCCATAATCCGACGC
Organism: Bathynomus jamesi; assembly: GCA_023014485.1. Classification (NCBI taxonomy): domain Eukaryota; kingdom Metazoa; phylum Arthropoda; class Malacostraca; order Isopoda; family Cirolanidae; genus Bathynomus; species Bathynomus jamesi. The sequence continues at coordinate 47,952 of JAJOZX010004268.1, forward strand.
GAGAGTTCCTCTCGCGTGCGTACTTTGGTCTTGTAGACCATCTCTTTCATAAGGCCCCATAAAAAGAAATCTAACGGGGTTAGGTCCGGAGATCTCGGGGGCCACGATATTGGACTACCACGACCAATCCAATGATTTCCATATCGCTGATTCAAGTAATCCGTAGCATGACGACCAAAATGTGGTGGGGCCCCATCGTGCTGAAAGAACATCCTGCGCCTTGTCTCCAAGGGCACGTCCTCTATCAAAAGCAGTAATTCGTTCGTCAGGAAGTTCAGATAAATATCAGCAGTTAATCGTTGTTCCAAAACGAACGGTCCAATCAGCTGATTTCCAATTACACCTCACCAAACATTCACCGAGAATCGATGTTGAAAGTTTCCTTCAACGATACCGTGGGGATTATCGGCGGACCACAAGTGGGAATTTCGTTATTGTTAATTCCATCCCGAATGACTTGTGCTTCATCACTAAACAGTATGCGATTGAGAATTTGGCGATGCATAACCATCCATTGGCAAAATTGAACACGTTTATCGTAATCATCCGGTTGAAGAACTTGCACACGTTGCAAATGATAGGGATACAAACCCTCATCATGTATGGTTCGCCATACACGCGATGCGGATTCACCAATTCATCTAGAAATACGGTCCTGGAGCCTTACCCTACCAGGACAAGAAACTACGTAACCTTGGCGAGGTGTAGCAGCTTAAACCAACTGGAATGTCTGCCTGGAAATCTGGAAGGAGATTTCTGTAACTTGCGGGGAGCAATAGGAATCCGGAAGGTACTAATTAGTAGTTTCAAACAAGCCAGGAAAGGCCTAGCAAGCCTCTGGTGGTTTTCTTTTGCTCAAGTACAACGCAGAGAGCCTCGTAACGGACGGACCACGGTTACGACTTTGGCGCGAAAACGGACTTTCTTTTGGATTGCTACAATAAATGTCGGAACACTTAGAGATAAATGCGAAGAAATAGTTGAGTTCATGGAATCGAAATCTATACATATTATGGGAGTCGCAGAAACCAGATGGAGAGGTTAAGGAACCAAGGTACTGCACAATGATTATAAGTGCATATACAAGGGCAGAGAAGAGGATACCAGATCGGGTGTGGCAATTATACTGTCCCCCCGATTTTCTGAACATGTTGTTGGAGTGATAATGAAGAGAGAGATTGATGGGAGTGACCCTGAGCCTAAACGGAGAGAGACTATCGATAATCCAGGCATATGCACCGCAGAGTGGAAGATCACAGGAGGAAAAGGAAACTTTTTATGAGGATCTTCAGGGAATGATAGATGGGTTGCCTTATGGACCAAGAATTTTGATGGGAGACCTAAATGGCCATGTGGGTGGAGATCGAAACGGAAATGAAGACGTGATCGGGGCATTTGGTGTGGGGGAGAGAAATTTGGAAGGGGAAATGCTGGTAAATTTTTGTACAAGAAACGTTCTTAGTATAATGAACACATTTTTTAAGCACCAGGAATCACATCTCTATACGTGGTATGGATGGAATAGTAGAACCGGAAATTATGATAAGAAGTCTCAGATAGACTTTATTGTGGTGGATAAAAAGTCATTGGTGAAAGATGTAAGAGTAGAGTAGTACCATCTGTGTCTTTTGATTCGGATCATAGACTTGTTAAAGCCAAAATTTTGCTTCCAGTACCACAAAATATAAAAAAGCCTAGAAGGAGAAGTGTGTGCACGGAGAATATACCAGAAAAACTGGAAGTGATAAGAACTAGAACTGAGGAGGCTTTCGGACAAAGGGTAGCTACGGAGATAATGGAGGAGGTTTGTGTTGAGTTTAGGAGAACGATGGAAGGGATACAGCGAGAGGTGATTGGAGAAAGGGTAGTTGGAGGGTCAAAAAAGAAAAAGACGGCATGGTGGACCCAGGAGGTAAAGGAGGCAGTGACAAATAAGATGCGTGCTTTTAGGAGATGGCTTAAGGATAGAAATGAGCAAACAAGGCAAGAATATGTCCAAATGAGAAACCACACCAACGAGGTTAAAAAAAGAGCGAAACGCTGTGTGGGGGAGAAAATAGATAGAGACTTAGAAGATGATTTTGAAGGCTCGAAGAAGTTACTGTATAGCATGGCTAAGAAGTATAAAAATGGAGAAAGGAAGAAAACAACAGTAGCGATTAAAAATGCACGTGGTGAAGTCCTCACTGATAAAAGCAAGGTGGCCGCACGCTGGAACGAATACTTTAGCCATCTTTTGAATAACGCAAACCAATATGATGAGGTGAGACGGGAGGAGCGGGTAAATCATGAGGAGCATGAGGGGGACAGAGAGATCACTAGAGAGGAGGTTATTCAAGCACTAAAGAGGATGAAGAATAATAAAGCTCCCGGACCGGATGCAATTGTCACAAACACTAAAATTCCGCTGTGGACTGGCTGCTAAGCATTTTCCGAGTGGTGTGGTCTCAGGAAATTGTACCGGCAGATTGGGGCAGAGCAATTATATGTCCTATATATAAAAAGAAGGGAAGTGAGCAGGAATGTCAAAACTACCGTGGCATATCTTTGATGTGTCATGTGGAGAAAATATATGAAAGGATTTTGGAACATAGAATACGAAACATACTGGAACCTGGGTTACTGGAGTATCAATGAGGCTTTCATGCAGGCCGGAGTACTATAGATCAAATTTCAGCCATAAGACAATATCTTGAGAAGAGCCGAGAATTCAATTTGGACCGTTTCATATGTTTTTTGAATCTGGAGAAGGCATTTGATAGTGTGCCCAGGGAGAAGCTGTAGGTGGTTTTGAGTGAGTATGTGCCATCCAAGCTTCTGAGAGCAGTAATGAGCACCTATAGAGTCTCCCAGAGCACGGTGGTGGGATCGGAGTGGTGGTTTGATGTAAGTACAGGAGTTAAACAAGGGAGTGTTCTGTCACCCATTTTATTTATTGCCTACATCAATAGGGTTATGGAACACATAACTGAGGAAATTGAAGAGGAAATAGAAATTTTTGGATATGCTGATGATGTGGCTGTTGGGACTAACACAGCACAATCCCTGGAGAGAATTATGCAGAGGTGCGATGAGAGATTGAGGGAGTATGGACTGAAACTGAATTATGATAAAACTGAATATATGGTGGTAACGAGGGGAGCGAACGAGGATGGAATCTTTGTTGGGGGAAAGGAAATGAAAAAGACGGACACATTTAAATACCTTGGTAGTGTATTAGCAAATGGTGCGGGTATGGATGCAGAGGTGAATGAAAGAATTGCTAAATATAGCAGGAATGTTTCCTTCCTGTACCCCCTATTGAAAGACCAAAACATCCCTAAAAAGGTAAAGACGCATATATACTCAACAATATTGAAACCAATCTTACTATACGGCAGCGAGGCTTGGGCCCTAACCACAAGGACGAGGGGAAAACTGCAAGCAGCTGAAATGAGGGTCCTGAGATTGATAGGAGGAGTAAGTAGATTGGATAAAATAAGGAACACTGAAATAAGAAGGCGATTGGGTGTAACTTCGGTTAATGAGAATATTGAGAGGAACCAACTGAGATGGTACGGGCATATCCAACGAATGCCGATGGAAAGGACATCAAGAAGAATGCTGGAATGGGCCCCTCAAAACAGAAGACCAGTTGGAAGACCCAAGATCCGATGGATGGATAACATCAAGAGTGCTGTCGAGAAGTGTGGAATCAGTCTCCAACGGGCGAACTTGATGTGTGGAGATCGTGAGGCATGGAGGAGTCTCGTCCGAGGGCTCCCAACTGACAGACCGCTTTAGTTCTACCAGGCGCCTGGTAAGAAAGGTAAGAATCTAGAAATACTTCGAACACTGGTAGTTGGGCTACGTTGTACTGGGTCCAGTATGCGTTCCTCCACAGCAACGGGCCGTCGTGCTACATATTCTTGGTTACGTGGAACAATTGTCCCTGTTTCCCTTAATCTCTGGTGTGTGTCGCTAAACACTTGCCTGTTCGGTATTCGGAGGTTCGGAAAACGTCTTCGATATTCCTCAATTGCCGATATTCCTCAATATATATATATATAATATATATATATATATATATATATATATATATATATATATTATACACACAGACCGTGCATGGAACAAGGAACTCTTCTAGGAAAATTAAATCCACTATAGTCCGAATAAGTAATGGTAAATGACAAATACTATAGTTTTTTTCTTTTTCATGATGCTAGCCCGACGTGGGCAACGGGTCACTCGCAAAGAGGTCCCAAAAATATAGCTTCCCTCACCAGCTATCTGCAAAGCAGATAGGATCCAGCTTTGGGACAGGTTCTAGGGTTTAAAGCAGCCTAGCCCAGCTACATTTAAAACCTCAATATAAGCAAAAGACTCGCTGCCTTCACGTCAGATTGAATGCATCAAAGAAAAAGGGGTAACTATTATATTTTTAGCCAAACACCAAAACTTAAACCTCAACTGGCAGAATTGAGCGTCCACTTTTCAAGGCACATAACATGTCCGTTTCATGATGGAAATGAACTCAGAATGGTTCCCTGAGGTTTTTTATGATACACACAGACCGTACATGGAATTTTCCTAGAAGAGTTCCTTGTTCCATGCACGGTCTGTGTGTATCATAAAAGATCTCAGGGAACCATTCTGAGTTCATTCACACACATATATATATATATATATATATTAGTGATGTAGGTCACATCCGCATCCGCATAACATCAGCACATTTTCTCGCATCCGCATCCGCACCCGCATCCGCACTTTGGACTGCGGATGTCGTGCGGATGTGGACCGTTGAGATAAAATGTCATTAATAAGCGGAAATTATCAAATTCTACTATATTAATAGAACTAGTTCATTGTGCGCAAAAGTGATGCAAGCGACAAGACGAGAGGCTGTTCTTGTATGAAGTTACTCTCTTGCAACCTACTTAGATCCACGTTACAAAGCTAAGTTATTTTCACCTAGTACATTAGAACGAGTTAAATCATCACTTGGCAAAGCAGTTGAAGAGCTTCAATCTCTTGAATCTGTCGCTTCGCCACCCACCAAAAGAATAAAAGTTTCAGTGACAGAACCAACACCTTCAACAAGCAAATCTATCACAGAATCTGTCTCTCAGTTTCTTGAGTCAAGCAGCAATGACGAGACCTACGCGATGTCAAAAGATGTAGTAAAAATGATCGAGAGCTATCACCAAGAAAACGCCTGGCTGCATGTGACAATCCTATTAGTTGGTGGAAAAATACGCAGAATATCTATCCATACTTGAGTAAACTTGCAAGGAAACATTTAGCCTGTCCTCCAACAAACGTACCAAGCGAGATTATTTAGCAGTGCTGGATTAATATATGATGAAAAGAGAAACAGACTGGCAGCAGAAAAGGCAGAAAAATTAATGTTCCTTAAGCATAACCTTCCTATAATTAAGTTTGAACATTAAACGATGAACATCTTAGTTTACTTTATTTTAATTACTCATTTATAAATATGCCTAATAAAACTTTAAACTTAATATAAATAGTTATCAAGCTAATTAAAGATCTCTTTCTATAAGGGTGGAGGTTGGGGAAAGAGGTCGGTGGGGTGCATTTGAGTTGGGTTCACGTCCCGCATCCTGGTAACACAATTATGGTTTCTAATTGTGGCTGAAACTCAACAAAATATAACGAATTTATTTGCAGACGAATTCACTAATTGATTTCTATTTGTTAGATGCTTGATATTATTTTATATGTTCAGAGAAAAGTACAGCAATTATTGTACAATTAATCAATTATACTACATTATAGCTACAGCTCTCTCTATATAATAACTTATTATATACGTTAAACACAACAAATCTCGAATATATCCTAAAAATAACGAAAATGTAGACATCCGCATCCGCGGATGTTGAAATCAAACATCCTCACCCGCATCCGCATCCGCGGATGTGAAAAAAATGACATCCGCTACATCACTAATATATATATATATATTATATATACAGGCCAGGATTTAGCTATAGGCGAACTAGGCGATCGCCTAGGGCCTCGCTCAAGTCGTTTTGCGCGTTCTGTTCAAGTGATATTAATGATTTAGAACTCTATGAAGAACTTAAAGTACTTTGCAGGTTTATACCTGAGAAAACAGATCTCGGAAATGCCCTTGTTTAGATAGTGCAAAAACAACTAAGTGAGATTTATCCTAATGTTTATGTTGCACTTCGAATAGTATTAACCATCCCAGTTACTGTTGCTTCGGCTGAAAGAAGTTTCTCGCGTCTCAAACTTATTAAAACATATTTGCGTTCCACCATGTCTCAAGCGAGATTGCAATCATTAACTATGTTATCAATAGAAAACGATATAACAAATTCATTAGATTATTCTCAATTAATTGAAGAGTTTAGCTCGAAGAAAAGTAGAAAAGCATTGCTGTAATATTCAAGGAGCATCTGAACCAAATATTAAAGCATTGATATTTAGCCTGATAATTCGATCGCTCACTATTATAAAAAATGAAATGTCAACATCTCTTATACATCACATATGAAAAACGTTTGTATACTATGGAAAGTCATTACCTATAATATTATATAAATCTTAGAAATCATTGTCTTATATTTTCGATGCAAATCTTGATTCATATTATAATTTATACTTATTTGTATGGTTTATTTATATTTCTTATACAATTTCCATGCGTGATTATTTTGGTTTGGTTTAATTTTTAAGTGCTGGCATAGTTCTGTCTATGCGGGATTCTAATATTGCTGGTATAGTACCGATAATTAAGTCCATATTTTCATATATATAGGCCTAGGGCCTCCCAATTTCTAGATCTGCCTGGCCCTCGCAACTTCTAGATCTGGCCCTGTATATATATATATATACAGTATATATATATATATATATATATATATATATATATATATATATATATATATCATTTCAACTGCAAACAACACACAGTATAATTAACGTAAAGAACGACGCTTGTATAGAAGAACGTTCCGCGCAAGATGAGGAGGGAGAACGAACAAATGAAAAAAATGGGTAACCACCCGGGAATCGAACCCGGGATCTTCCGATTGCCGGTCAGATATGATAACCACTACACCATGGGCCTCACTCAATCAGAAGTCGTAATTCTCCTACATACAAGCTCATTTTTTTATTTGTTCGTCTCCCTCCTCATCTTGCGCGAACGTTCTTCTATACAAGCGTCGTTCTTTACGTTAAAATATATATATATATATATATATATATATATATAATATATATATATATATATATATATATATACAGGGTGTTTCATAACATGTGGGACGCACTTTCAGGATGGATTCAGGACCTGAAAATAATGAAAAAAGTTTATATAAACATATGCCCGAAATCGCTTTGTTTCCGAGTTACAGCCCGTTTTGTGTTCCAGCTATTCTCTCCGCAAACTGTTTACAAACACTGCTTGCCAACAATGTTTGTGAGTGTGTACGAGACTTATTTCATGTATGGCCTTGCCGATTGTAATGTTTCGTACACTCTATGACATGTTTCAATATCGTTGAGTGCAGAGCCATCAGTCAGTCAGAGGTGCATCGCGGTGTTTCACTGTTCGTATTCGTAATTTCGTAACTTCTTACCGTGAATAAGTGCAGTCCAGTGAAAAAAAAAAAACCTTAAAAGTTCTTGTGCTATTCAACGATGGTATGCATTTGAAGTGAGAATGGAAGCTTATTCAAACAGAGAAATGGCAGACATGCATCTCATGTATGGATTTGCCGAGTGTAATGCGGCGCAGCAAGACGTCTGTATGCGGAAAGGTTTCCGAATCGCCGTCTGCCAGATAAGAAGACTTTTCAGAAAATGGACGAGCGTCTTGGTGATACAGGATCATTCAACAAGCGAGTTTCAGATGGTGGTAGACCAATCAGCGCCAGAAATGTTGAGTTGGAGGAGCGGGTCCTGAATCGCGTGGAAGAACATCCTGGTGTCAGCACCCGAAGGATAGCAGCAGCAGAGGGTGTAAGATACACAACTGTGTGGAGAATTTTACGGGAACAACAGCTTTACCCATATTACATTCAGAGAGTACAAGGCTTTACTGAAGCTAATTTCCCACCACCAGAGGCTTTTTATACTTGGTTTCTTCAACAGTGTGCTCGCGATCCTCTTTTTCTATCCTCCGTGTTGTTTTCTGATGAGGTTGCCTTCACAAGAAATGGCGTAATCACTTTTCACAACACTCATCACTGGGCCGAAGAGAATCCGCATGCTATCATCCAGTCAAGGCACCAACAACAATTTAGTATCAATGTATGGGGAGGACTTATTGCCGACAACTTAATCGGTCCTTTTTTTTTGCCTGGAAGATTAACAGGAGAATCCTATTCCAATTTTTTAAGGAATGATTTAAGCGATTTACTAGATGAAGTTCCTCTTGGTGTCCGACGTCTTATGTGGTTTACACATGACGGCGCTCCGCCTCATTTTAGTCGAGTAAGCAGAGACTATTTGGATGACCATTTCCCTGATAAATGGATAGGCCGTGGAGGACCCATTGCTTGGCCTGTTCTCTCCCCGGACCTGAATCTACTCGATTTTTACCCGTGGGGTCATCCGAAATCCATCGTTTACGTGAAACCCATTGACAACGTTGAAATGCTTCGCCAACGTGTAGAACAAGGATGCTAGAAAATCCGAGCAATACCTGGAATGTTTGAACGCGTCAGGCAGTCTATGACGAGGTTTGTTCAGGCATGTATTCAAGCGCAAAGCGGTCATTTTGAGCACTTCCTTTAAAGGTAAAGCGGATACTTGCTGGAACACACAACGGGCTGTAACTCGGAAACAAAGCGATTTCGGGCATATGTTTATATAGACTTTTTTCATTGTCTTGAGGTCCTGAATCCATCCTGAAAGTGCGTCCCACATGTTATGAAACACCCTGTATATACATACAGTAAATATACGAGTATATATAGATCAAACAGTTGAAAGCGAGCTGGAGTGAGAACAACAAGGGTAATCTGTCTTGAATTAAAAAGAATAAGAATAAGAACCTTGTTGATTTAATAATAGTAATGACGGTAGTAATGACGGTAAGGATAATAATAATAATAATAATGATGTTCATGATAGTAGCGGTAATGACGGAAATAGTGGTGGGAAAAACTCAATGATACTTGTATGAATGAGGACGGAGGGATTAAACTGGATTACAAAGAAGTACATTGAAGAAATATTGAAATCGAAACTGCAAAACAAGGAAACAGTGAGGTATTAAAAGTTTTTCCAAATTTTGTTCTAAGTTTGGGTTTTTTGCTTTAGGTTATTCTACCGTAAGACGTAGTTTTCTTTAAATTTTATTCAGTTTGAGTTTACAAATCAATTTTTTGCGTGGTGAGCATATATATATATATATATATATATATATATATATATATATATATATATATATATAATATATATATATATATTATATATATATATATATATATATATATATTACAAAATACAGGCCAGTATACGGATGGTTTGCGATTGCGGATACGTGTGGTTTTTGGTCCAGTTTGCGTAGAGCAATCCTAAGGTGACGCAATCCTAAGTGTGATTGATGCGGGTAAATTTGTGCTGCCTTGGGGAGAAAACGCAAACTTGCGGAGCATCTTGCTCCTGAAGAATCACGCATCAGGACTGATAATGACTGGGGGTGTCTGCAATACAAACTAACGAAAATTGCAGTCAATTGAATCCGGATATGGATGTTCTTTGGACTAGAGTACCAGTGCTCTTCAACCTGGGCGGTACCGCCCACTAGTGGCTCAAGGATCTCATTAATCTAAAGGTAATTGCAATTAATTTTATTGTTTTATGCAGGGTATATAACTTTTAGTTTGAGTTTTTGCATTTTTAATTTTGGTGGGCGATACGGAGATTCAAAAGTTACAAAAGTGGGCGGTAAGCATAAAAAGGTTGAAGAGCACTGGACTAGACTAACACAGAGTATTGTTGCTTTCATTAGTAATGAAACACGTACAAAAGCCTCCTATTTGCTTGGCAATGGTGCTGCATTGGTTCTTTTCGAGACAACTTTAGAATGCTTAGAAGAATTTTTCAGTGAAAGTGGTATTCAACTTGCCTTACCCACTTCCCTTTTCAAAGGGTCATTTAGACTTTGTCACATTCTTTTTTCACTTTTAACAACTATTTTTTCGGCAGAAGGAAAAGTCTCAGTATGGTCTCACCTAGAGGTAGAAAGAGTACCAAAACGAGTACCAGTACGATTAAGAGTACCGTATTTTTTGAGTGGTCGAGTACGGTTTTATAGTGTTCGAGTACGCGTGTACGAGTGTGGTTTCAAACTTTAACTGGTGCTTGGCTACAAGTTGTAGCCAAGCACTTTAACTGGTTAACCAGTTAAAGTTTGAAACCACTTTCTTACACGCGTACTCGTACTCGAACACTAAGAAAAACCATACTCGACCACTCAAAAAATACGGTACTCTTAATCGTACTGGTACTCGTTTTGGTACTCTTTCCACCTCTCGGTCATTCTCACCCCTTTCAGCTACCCTTATTAATATATTTATGGAGTTATTTGAAAGGAAGTTTCTTCCTGATATTATCGATTCATCCGTTTATTGGTATCGTTATGTTGATGACGCGTTCGTTCTCCTTCCCGCAGAATCTGATCCAAATGTCATTCTCGACCGATTAATTATAAAGTTTACTGTAGAGGTTGAACAGAATTAAAAAAATTCCCTTTTTGGATTATTCAAGTTACAAGATCTAATAATAATAAACGTAAGTTTACCGTTTTCAAAAAAGTCACGCATTTCAACTCTGATGTTCTTCACTGTCTTTCGTCTCAGTTCCTTTACAAAGAGAGGCATCCTTATTGGTATGTTTTTAAGAGCATTTAGTATTTGCAGCTCCTCGTATTGGATGCTGAGTTCGCTTTATATTAAAGAATCTTTTACTAAATTAGGTTATCCCCATATTTTTATTGGAAAAACACTTGGTGCTGTTAGCATTTTTTTTATGACTATAAGGCCTCTATTAACGATTTTAATGATGATTTAGTTGTTCCTTTCAGTTCTGAGTCATTTTGTAATAGTTTGCCACCCGGTCTTCATACAGTTTCTAAAGTACTTTGCAGTACTCGTACTTTTTTTTACGAAGTGACCAACCATCGAAGTGAGCTTCTAACACTGAGGTTTACGAAATCCCATGTTAAACATCGCTTACAATGTGACCATAATATAAATATTAATAATTCCTATCTTCTTCTTAATGCTGATAATAGTGATAGGAGGAAGTTGGTTGAGTCCTATTTGATAAAAAACACCGATAATTTTAATGTCAAAAACGGTCTATTTTCCTTAGATTTTTTTAACCAACCTTTATTTATTTCAGGAATTTTCTATACGGTCTGTATCGAAACGTTTTCAGTTGGCAGAGGCATAACGTTTCTTGAACTCTTTTTCTGTGTGCCCTTTCTCTCACTTCAGGTTTTATTCCTGCCCGAAAGAAGAAGGAAGTACCTTCGAAAAGCTTTGCAGTTGTCTTTTAATTTTAATTCTTTTAAATTTTTTTCTGGGGATTTTACGATTATATACATACATACATACATTATATATATATATATATATATATATATATATATATATATATATATATATATATATATATATATATACATACATACACATACATGTGTGTATATATATACACACATACATACATATTATATACATACATATACATACATACATATTATATACATACATATACATACATACATATTATATACATACATATACATACAATACATACATATTATATACATACATATTATACATACATATACATACATACATATTATATACATACATACATATATATATATATAACGGCTGTGCCATAAAAAAAAGGTACATTTTAAAAAGGCTATAAAATAAACATTTGTCATTTAATTTTAATAAAACTTCAACACAATAAAACATATGTATTTATCTATATGCAAACAAGTTTTCAGATTAAAATATCAAATAATTCAAATTCTATCAACATTTAACGAAAGAGTATGATTTTTCTACTTAACACGCAAAAATTATTAAACCTTTTTAATATTTTTTTATAAAAATAATTTTTAACGTTAAATTTACCTGAAATTATTAAAAAAAAATTGTTCGAAATGCTTTCCTTCCATTTCAATAACTTTTTTTATTCTTGGCCGGAATCTGGGAGAACTTAGCAGAGCGAGTCTACAGGACTAGGATAAAAGATGTCGCTCATTTACGCGAGATCATCATTCAAAAATGGGAAGAGCTTCCGCAGGAACGAGTAAATCGAGCCATAGATGAATTCCGGCCAAGAATAAAAAAAAGTTATTGAAATGGAAGGAAAGCATTTCGAACAATTTTTTTAATAATTTCAGGTAAATTTAACGTTAAAAATTATTTTTATAAAAAAATATTAAAAAATTTAATAATTTTTGCATGTTAAGTAAAAAAATCATACTCTTTCGTTAAATGTTGATAGAATTTGAATTATTTAATATTTTAGTCTGAAAACTCGTTCGCATATAGATAAATACATGTTTTATTGTGTTGAAGTTTTATTAAAATTAAATGACAAATGTTGATTTTATAGCCTTTTGAAAAGGTACCCTTTTTTATGGCACACCCGTTTCATAAAAATATATATATATTATATATATATATATATATATATATATATATATATATATATATATATATATATATATATACTGTATATACAGAGGGTTCACAAAAGTAAATAAACCCCTTTGTTTTTCCAAAAATTTTGATATCTTTAGAGAGAAGACAGTAAATAATAAAGTGAAGCACAGTATATTTAAAAGCGTGTTCCTTTCCACTTTCTATTTATGGATTCAATAAATTTATTATTTACTGACTTCTATAATGATATCAAAAAATTTTGGGAAAACAAAAAGGTGTTTATTTACTTTCTGAATATAATATATAAATATATACGCAGAACTAATGGAACGAGAGGCTCTTCTGAGTTATTAAATCCACTCTAGTCCAAATAAGAAATGTAAATGGCAAATATTGAATGCGGGTTAGCTTTAAACACTAGACCCTGTCCCAAAGCTTGGTTCTATTTGCTTAGCGGATAGATGGTGAGGGGGGGGGAGCTATATTTTGGGGTCTCTTTGCTAGTGACCCGTTGCCCGCGTTGGGCTTCCATTATGAAAAAGAAAAGACTTCAGTATTTGCCATTTATCATTATTTATTCGGACTATAGTAGATTTAATACCCCAGAAGAGTTTCTTGTTCCACGCGCATTAGTTCCGTGTATTCCATAAAAATTATCTCGGGGGACCAATCTGAGTTGGACCATATTTATATATACATACCTGAAATAAAACAACCATGCAGGAAAGTTGAAACAAAAATTGTGTACTACACCGTAAATAGGAAAGGTCGTAAATAGGAAAGGTCGTAAATCCTTCAACTCGAAGTACCAAAACTGACTTTTTGTAATTTTAACGTTCCGAGTAATAATGGATTCCTATAACATTGACTGACCTAACAGTTTCTCTTTTTGGTACGGACTTTTGATGTATGATGTCAAAAAGAGAGTCAGTAAGTGCCTAGTTAATGTTTATGAGGTCACCAACTTGTAACCTAATGCTAAGAGGAACCATTCTTTCCTTAAACTATTTTGACACGTTATACGGAAGCAAATTGTTTTGAATTTCCATGTCATACGAAATTTTACTTAGCTTTTACACTATGTATACCCACGTTTCAGTGTACCTGCAATATAATCCTCATGGCATATGTCATAGTTCACTTTCCTTCAACGATTATATAAAATAGAGACACACACACATATATATATATATGATGAATAAAACCACGAAGGAAAGGAAACACAAAAAGGTGCTCAAGCGCTTTCGTCTAATGACATCCTCAGGAACACTGAAGTACATAAAAGGTTACGGCCTATATATAGGTTACAGAAAGAAAAAAAAAAAAATAAATAAATAAATAACATACATACACACAAACACATATATATATATATATATATATATATATATATATATATATATAGCAATAAACAGAGAAGTAAAAATAAAAATTAAAAATTAAAGGATTAACAAAGAGGCATACAGATTTGTAAGGAAAAATATCGATTTTTAGCACAAGATCAAATGAATTATAAAAATACAAATTTATACTGGAAATCTGCCCGGGTTTTAACACTTTGCCTTTTATAGTCAAGTTTCGATATATATAAAAATAAAATGAAGATTAAAAGTTAATAAAGTAGCATACAAGTTTACCAAAGATTTAGCGTCCTACCCTTTTTATCTAAATCTGTTTAAGTACATTAGCAATGCCTAAAAAGCCCGGGAAAAATGGAAGTACTAAAATATTTTTTGACAAAGTACGTGTGTTATTATTGACACGATAGAAAGTTCGTTTTGCCTTGTTGAGACAAGATTCCATAAACGCAGATGGATAACACAGATCACTTCCAATACCGTTGATTTTTTCCAATTCGGCATCGATGTATTCCGGACTGGCGATCCTAAGGGCGAGGAGAAACATTGATGAAAAAAATGGCCTTCTTAGTGGGGGTATCATGTCCCGAGTAAAAGTGTACGTACGTAGGACAAATTGTTTGTTGTTTTCCGATAGATACTAAACTTCCATTTTTCCCGGGCTTTTTAGGCATTGCTAATGTACTTAAACTTTTGGATATTAATGTAGTATTTTCATATAACAATATTGTGAAAAATATCATTTGTAAAAAATAGCCCTACCAATAATTCAGGCATTATCTATAAAATTGGTTGTAAACAATGTGATTCCTTTTACATAGGTCAGACGGGAAAGGATTTGCACACACGTATAAAACAGCATCAATATTCCGTTAGAACAGGACAGTTGTCCAGTGCTCTTTTTGTCCATTTGTCAGTTATATCCCACTGTATTGATTGGAATAATGCTTCAGTTTTATTTCACTCTAGCAACATTGTTAATAGAAATATTCTTGAGTCTGCCATTATCCAACTTTCAAATAACTTCAACATAAGCAAAGGTCTTTTTCAACTCGATCCTGTTGTTTTGAATTCCTTCAAAACAGATTTAGATAAAAAGGGTAGGACGCTAAATCTTTGGTAAACTTGTATGCTACTTTATTAACTTTTAATCTTCATTTTATTTTATATATATCGAAACTTGACTATAAAAGGCAAAGTGTTAAAACCCGGGCAGATTTCCAGTATAAATTTGTATTTTTATAATTCATTTGATCTTGTGCTAAAAATCGATATTTTTCCTTACAAATCTGTATGCCTCTTTGTTAATCCTTTAATTTTTAATTTTTATTTTACTTCTCTGTTTATTGCATATATATATATATATATATATATATATATATATATATATATATATATATATATGTGTGTGTGTGTGTGTAGATATGTATGTATATATTATTATATATATATATATATGTTTGTGTGTATGTTATTTATTTATTATTTATTTATTTTTTCTTTCTTTCTGTAACCTATATATAGGCCGTAACCTTTTATGTACTTCAGTGTTCCTGAGGAAGTCATTAGACGAAAGCGCTTGAGCACCTTTTTGTGTTTCCTTTCCTTCGTGGTTTTATTCATCATAAATATTTTTCACGTGTTACTTTCGTGAAATAATTTTCATATATATATATATATATATATATATATATATAATAATAATAAGTACATACTGTACATGCATACGCATACATATATACTGTATGTATATATATGTATGATACTATAATTTTAATTTGTTCATGCTACTGTCGGAAGACCTCAATCAATATATGATTCCCAAAAAGAAAAGTACCTTACTGTATACTTCATTTGCAATATCCTGGCAAAATTTCCTTTCCTTTCAGCTTCCTTATGTTTTACTGCTTTCTTTTCCTAGTCGAATTCCTATCTACAGCATGTCTCATACTTCCCTGAAAGACTTTCCAAGCCTTTTAGAACTGTTACGAGATAAACACAAAAGAAATGATGAATTTTTTAATCCGTCACATATTGTCTCCGAGAATGTTTATTACTATATAAATGACATCGGTTCCGACCGACAAGTTTATGATACTAACTCTGAACATATGAAGCATGGCTGCTAATTTTGAAGAGCTACAAAATTCATTACAATTAATCGGAACACAATTCTCGATCATAAACCTCACGGAATCATACATAAAAGAAACAACTGAAGACTTATACCCTTTGGATGGGTATAAATGTTTACAGACGTATCGTGATAAATCCATTCCATGTACACAAATCACTGATTTCTGTACATGTGTACATTTGTGTATATTAATGTCCGATCTGTTGAAACACGCGCCGTAAATATAACCCCCTCCCCTGGAAAATACTAATTTAAGTATAATTGCTATCTACCGGCTTCCAAATGGAGGTTTTATCCATTTCCTGGAGAATATTGACTATTTCAAATCATAATAATATAAAACAGCGTAAAGCAATCTTCCTGGGCGACCTCAATTCTGATCTCTTCAAATGTAATAAACTCAGAGGCCCTAAAAACTCAAACAGAATGGTAACATATGGCTTCTGCCCAGCCATTACACGAACTACACGCGTTACGACTCCTATAGAACACTCAACCTTAATAGACCAATATGGTGTAAAGGTCATCTGAACCATACAGCCGGTATACTTCTGCTGAGAATTTCTGAACATTTCGGTTGTCTTAGCGTTAAATGAAGGTCATAAAATCTCGGAGACAGATCGAGTAAAAATAAGTCAGAAAAATAAATGAAAATTTAGAAGGTCTGAAACAGAAATTAGACTCAATAGATCATAAATCCGAAGTCTTCGAAGGGGCTGACGACATAAATTAAAAATTTATTAAGTTCTCAGACATACAATACGATTCATTCAAAGAGCTTTGTCCTGCGACTACCATAAAACACAACCCATAAAAGGCAAAATATACCTCTCCTAAAAGCTATACGGCAAAAACATTTACTCAATAAACACGTCAAAGAAGGCACAATGCCCCAAGAAATCTACGCCATTTACAGAAACAAACTAAATACCCTAATCAAAAAGGTAAAATTAGAGTAATGCAGCAATAAATTTGAGGAATACAAAGGTGTTTCTAAGAAACAAAGGAACCTTATCAGTGAAACTTTACATAGGAAGAAAAAACCAAGTTGTTTTCCCATAAATATAAAAATAAATAATACCACTAATAACGAATCATTAGACATAGCCAATCATCAAAATAAGTACTTTGCTACCGTGGCAAAAAATACAGCAAATCTCGTAGCGTCCTCGATACGTAGCTACGAAGAATATCTTGATAATTCCCCAGTTCATATTTTCTCCTCTCCGAGAGGTGTCAAAACGGCTATTTCCACCCATAACCCTTTGACGACCGGTATATGTTTCTTTGAACTTAAAAGTGTAAGTTTTATTGTTATTTACAATTAGATATGTTAGTAACTATAGTCACTTAAATGACCCATTTTTGGGTTAATTTTCCGACAACTAAACGATACCTATATAAACATGTAGATGTATTTGTAGAAACGTTGCAAAATTGTACAATTTATATTATTATTTCCATTGGGCCAAATATGTCCCTTGGTCCTCAAAGGGTTAAAAAGAAATCGTGTGACGTCAATTCTATTCCAAACGCTGTCTTTAAATACTGCTCACCTACTTTATCTCTCCCTCTATCAGTATTATTCAACTCACCTCTCCGTTATGGTATTTTCCTTGACGTACTTAAAAAGACACGAGTTTGTCCAATATTCAAATCATTACGTTCGAATTATTGACCTACACTATATCAATCTTACCTACATAAAGAAAATATTTGAAAAAAATGTGTACCCGCAGCTCTCGAAATATTTCGAGGAAAAGAGCCTCATAGCAAAGTATCAATTTGCTTTTGGGAGGGCCATAAAAAGAGCGACGCGATTTCAGCCGTATTAGGCGTGCTATATAAAAACTTTAATAATAAAGAGTGTTCTGTCCTCTTGCTTATGAATCTATCAAAAGCCTTTGATACAATCTCCCACGACATATTTATAAATTATTTTGTTTTGGCATAAATAACGTTGCTCTAAATTCATTTAAATCATGCCTATGCAACAGAAGCGAATACATCAAACATATCATCATCGCCACCGAAGTAAAAATTACTCATGGAGTTCCACAAGGAAGCATTTTGGTCCCCCCTACTATTTCTGATCTACATAAATGACTTTCACAACTCTCATAACGGGAAAGGCTTCCAATATGCGGATGACACCTCCCTGATATACTCAGACAGCGATCTTACATCCCTTAACAAAATAGTAAATAGAGACATCGCGAGAAGTATGCGAATGGCTGAAAGCCAATAAATTATTCTTACATAAAAAGAAAACAAAAACTTTCTCCAAATCACAAAAAAAAATTAATACCAGACTTTAGTATTATTGTCGATTTACACTTGATATCGCGCGTCACTGAAGTGAAATTATTAGTTGTGCTTGATGAAAAACTATCCTTTCGTTAACATATTGAAAATATAGATCATAAACTATCGAAATTCTCGTTTATATTAACAAAATTACACTTCCTTCTCACAAATACACTTAAAACGCTATACTTTTCTCCAATTTATCCACATTTCACATAAAATATTACCCGTATGGGAGTACATGCGATTACATCATCAACCCTTTAATCGTAAACTGGAATAGAATTATTAGAAAAATAAACAAGTGTGATTATTATGCTCATACATCAAGAATCTTCAAGCAACTGCTTATATTAAAATTTAAAGACATTCGAAATAAAGATGTGCTGAGAGAGAGAGAGAGAGAGAGAGAGAGAGAGAGAGAGAGAGAGAGAGAGAGAGAGAGAGAGAGAGAGAGAGTGTGTGTGTGTAAACTGAAGGATGCTCCAATGTACGTGTAAACCTATTCATCTGTGACGAGGCGATCGCAAAGTGACAATTAATTAATTAAGAGAACTGTCTATTGACGAAGGTCTTTCGTAATTTTTTTCTATCGAAATTACTCGTTTTTACGTTAGTCCTTTCTCCCCAACGAGAGAGATTTTTTTTTATCCTTTCCGAAACAGGTTATCCCTCGCGACATTCCTTTCTCTGACAATTTTAAGGTGGCACCTGGCACTCTCCCGTTTCTCCTTGTGTCTCCATCTTCGCTACATTGACTGCTACCAACTGCCTGTTCGCAGTGAAGCCAATTTTCGACCAAAATCAACGGAGTTACTCACTCTGAAGAAAGCTAGAATTATTCTATTTTAAATCACGAGTTGAACGACGCATGACGCGAAAACATTTAAGGCGCAAAATCTGTAATGCAGTTACGAGCAAAAGGAAAATGTGAGATGATATTTTTTTCTTGTGTTTTTTGCAAAAATAAAATTTAAATGGTTAAACCGTAGAAAAATGCTGAGGTAAACGAAAATAATGGATGATAAAAGAATAGTTTATTTGACGCAATTTCCGGTCCTCCGCATTTTAACATGAAAAGAGATGAAAAGAGATGAAAAAAGAAAATGAAGCAGAAAATCAAAGCAAATGCGCGTAACGCATGCACGCAAACCATTAATGTTATAAAGAAATGAACTGAAAAGAAAAATAATGAACGCCCGATCAAGAATAAACAGTTAAGTACAGAAACCGTTTATATTGTATAGGTTTGCTTTCGGTACAAATTATTAATTTTATACCCGGCTAGCGACATTTTTCCGTCCATGATACATTCTATCAAATTTATTTTGGGGGAGGGGTAGATTAAATTAGGTAAGATTAGATTACGTTAGGTTAAGTTAGCCCCAGTGGGGGTTGTTATTAGAATGTCGATTAAATTTCGTGTTCAGGAAATGCACGCATGACCTTCATACCGTTATTTTGTGAAGGAACTTTATGACATAAAACTAAGTTGTGTGTCTTTAACCATTTCACGTTATGCAGATTCACTTCAATAGATTTAGTTATTGCGAATTTAAAGGTGGAAACTGCCATTCATTCACCTTCAGAATTTTCGTATAAACCTTAAATTTGGAAAATTCAGATGCAGAAAAAGGTGCTAAATTTTTCGCTACTCACATTTAATAAAAATTAGTAGTTTTACAACGAAATTCAAATAAAAAAATTAAACTCAGAATCATTTTTTTAACTTTATTGCCTTAGGAACTTGTGCCTTTATGAACAACCCTAATAATATATATATATATATATATATATATGTGTGTGTGTGTGTGTGTGTGTGTGTGTGTGTGTTTTTGTTTCTCTTAAAATGGTCTCATCACTTCGCGGTTTAATTTATTTGTATCGTAATGGTTATAAAGCGTTTGCGCATTCATGGTAATTATTTATTGATTGAAAGTAAATTGCGATATAGTGTGGCCAAATAAATAAATACTGAATATAAATACATCTGAATTAGCAAACATACAGTGAGCTTAAAGGCCCTCAGCGTTTAACACGCAAACAAAGGCCGGAAAACCGGAAAGACGGTCATAAACCTCGATACCTCTTAGTTTTTCAACGGAGAGAAAAGTGACCAGTTGCGAAGTCAGTCGGGAATAGAAAATAGAAGAGAAAGAAAACGTAGCAAGAAATAAGAATAAACGGAATAAATGTTAAAATTACAATAAAATAAGGGAGTTGAACGAAAAAAATGTATGCCTTTGGGACTTGTGCCGTTGCGGGCATCCGCAACTGCGAAACGGAGACTGAAAATCAAGGACTTGAAAGGCGTTCTACGCCACGCATTTATGCATTACGAATGTATCAATCTGGGAAGAAAGGATAGAAAGGTATTGAATAAAATAAAGAATAAAATCATTGGTTTGTACGGCAACGTTTGTATCAAAAACATGAAAAAATGAACTGAAAAGTCGTACAAACTGGGCTGAAAAATGACGAAAAAAAAAAAAAAAAAACGGAAAGCAACAATCACATATATGCAGACCTGCAAGGTGTAGAATCGAATCAGTCCTTAAATAACTTCGTATGTATCTCAAAAACCTCCTTTAAGAATCGGGAAGACTTTTAGCTTCATAGAGGATCAACTAACAGACAAGAAATACATGAAAAAGAAAACTTTGATACAATATTCGCCAATATATCAAACTAATCGCCAATATACATATATATATACATATATATACTTACTTTGTGTTACTTTGTGTGGGTTCGAACGACGGTTCAGGATCGACCTGCGGTCGACCCCTCTGCAGCATCCCGCTTCATTTGCGGGATTTGGTGAAGGAGGGAATTGCTGTCTGATCTCCTCCTGCCTTCGTAGCCAGCCACGCATGGCTGGTCAGGGACTTTGCGCAGGAATCTGTCCAGCTGGTTCTTGGGCCTCGTATTCTGAGGGTATTTTCCATCCTCGTTTTTATGGCCCCCTGTCCCACAGCAGCTGGGACTGTACAAAATCCCTAAGGTTTGGGACAAAGCCCTCAAGTATTTCCCGTATGCATATTATTGTGTACCGCTCTCGCCTTCTTTCGAGAGAGTAGAGTTTCAGGGATTGTAGTCGAGACCAGTAGTCTTCACCTTCCGTTTCCTCTATCTTAGAGTAAAAGTCTTTTGTATAGCTTCAATGTTCGCAATGTCTCGTTTTCTGTATGAGCTTGTGAGTACTGAGCAATACTCAATTATTGGTAGGACTAGGCTCTTCCATAATTTGAGCATGATGTTTGCTTTTCTGCTGCGGAAGCACCTCCAGATGATTCCCATTATTTTTGTAGTCATTGTAATTTTGATGATGTAGTGCTCTCTGAATTTTGTATCCGAGGACATTATTACTCCTAGCTCCCTGACTTGTAGATTTGGTATCTGTTTGTATTGCAGAGTTCTGTATCTTTAATCTGCAGCTCCTTGTTACTATATCACAATATCTTAGAAGTTGGAATGTTTCTTCGTTGAACTTCATATTATTGTCTTCTGCCCACTGGAATAATGTTTCAATGTCGTTTTGTAATTTTCTTATGTCACTTTCGTTCAATATTTCCTTACATATCTTTATGTCATCTGCGAAACATGATACAGTACTGTCCTTAATATCTGCATCAATATCTCAATCATTATTATGAACAGCAAGGGAGCTAATACTGTCCCTTGTGGGACAGAGCTCACGACTTCCGAGACTTCCGATTTAATTCCGTTTAACACCACTCTTTGTTTTCTTTGCGTCAAGAAATGAAATATCCATTTTTCTAGCTTTCCAGTAATTCCTGTATTCTCAAGTTTGTGTGCTATGATTCCAGGGTCACATTTATCGAAGGCTTTAGCAAAGTCCATGTATATATTACATCAATGTTTTGTCCTCGACACAATGTTTCCAATATTTTCTCCTGGTGGTCTAGTGGCTGTGATAGGCATCATCTTCCAGCCCTGAAGCCATGTTGATTTGGGTTGTACAAGTCTTTTTCTTGTAGGTAGTAGGTAGTTTTGCCCCTAATTATACGTTCAAAGCACTTTATTATAAGGTGTGAAGTGAGAGCCACTGGCCTATAATTCTTGAGCATTACTCTGTTACCACCTTTAAATAGGGGGAAAATGTTCGTGTTCTTTAAGGGGAGTGAAATTTGCCCTGTGTCGAGTGATTTCCTCCATACTAAGTATGGCGGTTTCGCAATACTCTTTCTACATTTCTGCAGAAACGTGGCACTCCATGTGTCTAACCTTGGCGCTGAATTGTCTCGCATCTGTGATAAGGCCATAATTACATCTCCTTCCGTGAACTCAAAGTCCATTAATAGGTTTGTGCCGGAATTTGTTCGTGGTTGATTTGTATCTACAGTATGTCGAAAAATTCGTCTGGGTTTTCCACTTCTATCTTGGACTTTGGGAACAATTTAACTCTGTGTTTAGCACCCCTAAGTAGTTCGCTTATTTCTTTCGGGTCATTTGTGTATTCGGCCTCCCCGTCTATCAACGGACCAATACTCTCCTTATACTGCATTTTCCGTTTCGCAAACGTGTAGAAGTATTTTGGGTTATTTTTTATGTTTTCTGCTACCTTGTTTTCCTTCTCGTTTGTCTTATATATGAATGTTTGCTTTGGGTCCATTTCTATTTCGCCACGTTTCCTCTCTAGTTTGAGTCTCTCTGCATCAGTTCTGCATCCGTGGAGATGTTTTCCGGTTTGTCTTCGTTGCCTGAATAGTGTCCTGATTTTCCTCTCGAGCTTGCTACGTTTTCTTTCCTGTCTCTCTGGAATATGTTTAAGTATTATGGGTTTGGTTTCAGTCTCTATTACACACACAGTATTTCTTGTGGAGTCTTATCGTGAAGTAGCAATTTCCACTTTACTTCCTTTAAATCTTTATTTACGGTTTCCCAATTTACTTCTTTGAATTTATGTTTAGGCCTTCAAATATTCCTTCGGACTCTCTAGGATGCGTTTTCGGACCTCTGGGTGCTAACTTCAATTGTATATCGATGAGGTTATGGTTGAAGAACTTTGTGTGCGTTACTTTTTTATTTATTATTATCTCGTTGTTATTTGTCAAGATTAAATCCAAAACGTTCTCTTTTCTCGTGGCTTCACAGATTTCCTGGGTCAGGGCGTAATGTTCCATAATATCTAATAGCATTGTTGCTTGGGTTCTATCATCTTTTGTAATGTTGCCATGAAACTTCTCGACATATACTGTATACAGTAACTTTGTCATTTTTCTTTCAGGTTATGAATAGGAAATTAAAATCTCCGAAAATTAGAATATTTGTTGCTGGAGTTTCAAGTAATTTTAATATGTTTTGTATTTCATTTGTAGCAAATTGGAATTAATTTTTTATGGTGTTTGGTGGTCTGTAGATGTTCATAATGGTTAGGTTCAGTTCTTTTACTTCTAATATAATAACTTCGACTGTGCTGTTTGATTTGTTTACCTTCACTTCACATGTGTGTGTGTTTTTCACGTAGATGCAACACCCTCCCCCTCGTCTAGCCATTCTATCTGCTCTGTGTATGTTGTAGTCCAGCAATGCTAATTCAGTATCCTCGATGCAGTTTTCACAGCCTTTTTCGCATTTATGCAAGTGTGTTTCCGTTAGGCATATGATATCTATGCTGGCTTCGGTAGCTAAATTCTGTACGTATTGTAATTTGCAGCCTGCATAGTCCGGGTAGAGGCCTTCAATATTTGTGTATAAAACATTTATCTGGTTTTTAATTTCCGTGTTCAGTTTTTCTATATAGTGGTCGTTTCCAGGTCGATGTCGATTCCTGTTTGGTGTTATTGGTATGGCCGCTGCATTTGGGAGAATTGGGGTTGCGGCACTTGATACTACTGTGGTTGTTGTATCATCGGTAGGTGGTGTTGGATAGGGGGGTGATGTATGTAATGGTGTGGGGAATATACCTGCGGAGTCCTGTCCCTTCTTGTTAGCAGGGCAAGCTGTGCTTTTATCGTTCTCATTTCCTCTAAAAAATTTGTTTCCTTGCTCCTGTTGTTACTTCTAATACGGATAGGATCTGTTCTACCCCCGTTCTCTTCTTTGGGTACCCTTTATGTGAAAATATGGGCACTCTATATTTAGGCATTTTCTCTCTGTCAGTGACTGTCTGTACATAGGAGGGTGGAAAAAGTGACAGTTTTGTCCGTATCTGCATCTTCCATTCCTCATCATATCGAAGCATTTTTTGGGTGACTGTACCTGCAGTTTGCTCCATATATGCACGACCCTGTTTTATAATATTCGCATATGGCCCGTCGTTTAATCTCCTTACGAGCCCTATGTGATTCGATTGCTTTCTTCTGTTCCGCCACCACTTCTTCCCTACTCAGTGTGTTTTTTGTCTTCGGCGAGTTTTCATTAGTGTTCCTGGTATCATTCTCTTTCTCCTTTGTGTTCCTGGTATCATTCTCTTTCTCCTTTGTGTTCCTGGTATCATTCTCTTTCTCCTTTGTGTTCCTGGTATCATTCTCTTTCTCCTTTGTGTTCCTGGTATCCCTCTCTTTCTCCTTTGTGTTCCTGGTATCCCTCTCTTTGGTAGGGGGTA
The DNA here is from genome assembly GCA_023014485.1 of Bathynomus jamesi. Classification (NCBI taxonomy): domain Eukaryota; kingdom Metazoa; phylum Arthropoda; class Malacostraca; order Isopoda; family Cirolanidae; genus Bathynomus; species Bathynomus jamesi. Next base: position 73,008 of record JAJOZX010004268.1, read on the forward strand.
TTTCATCCTCTGAGGCTACTTTTGCATCTCCCTGTAGCGCAGCGTGCTGTAGCGTGCTTTCCTGTATTGTGTTGTCCTGCGCCTCGTGTTCGTTTGTATCGGCGTTTCCTGGTGTTTCCTCGTCATCTGTCGGTAAACATATGTAGAGACCGACCGGAATTCCTTTCCTCGCCGTTCTCAAACATCATGGAATAATACAAAATCTATACACGTGGGCATGAAACAGGCCCACGGAGGAAACACAGATTTTGTAGTATTTCCCAAAATGACCACCAGAGGACGTCATCAAAGCCTATAAAATGCAGTTTCTTTCTCAAATCACTCTCACTTGCCATTTTCTCGTTTTGGTCGTCACGTCTCACTCTCTGCACTTCGTCAGTAGCACCACTCGTTACGCCATCCGCCCTCCGGCCTTCGCCGGAGAGCGTCCCGCTGTTCCTTCAAAGCTCCGGTCGAGCATACACGAAGTCTATCATCAAGGCCCTCTACAATTTCATCCTGCAAGAAACAACATCACTGCTACAGGAGTTTCCTTTGGCCCTCTTTTCAACAAGTTTCTACCGGCTTTCAACACTCATCCTCTCGCAGGCAAGGCCAGTCTACCTGCAGAAGCAGTTCTTCGAAGCCCAGGTCCGTAAACCTTCTAGTAGTCTACAAGCCACAAACTTCACTTTGCTCTTCACTCATCCTTCACCACAATTCGATCGGCGCCCGTTCAACAAGTATTTCAACAGGCCCTAAGCACAGCCTCCTCCACGTAGGCCCTCTACAGTCTCCAAAGTCATCTACGGCGAAACGCAATACGGTCAAACCTTCACGTAGGTTTCTTCAGTCTACAGAGTTATCCAGCGTCGCGGTAAGCCTCTTGTCGGCCCTCATTCGGCATACAGTGTTTTTGTTACGTCGTGCTTCCACAAGCTCTGCCTAATTACGTAGGCCCTAAAAGTGTCTTCATTACCGTTTCAAACTAACTCTCTCGTTAAGACCGCAGTAGGCTATTCAAGTGCTGTACCAATACCGTAATTTTGTACCACTTTGTTATTGTGTTCATTCGTATAATTTACTTATTTTGCATCAGATTGTTTATGTGCACTTTCATGCACTTCATTCTTAACGGCCTAATCCATTTACTGTACCAACCGTACTTGCAGTATTTCAGTTATCAATAGGCTTCATTATTTAGTGTGTTCACCTCTGCATATCTCATCAGCCTACCTGAATTAGTGTACTTACTTAACAATTAGACTGTATAACCATTCCTTATTGCTAAGAATCAGTCATCGTTAGCATAGTATAAATGCCGTTATATAAGTGTTAATCACTATAAATACGGTTATTGAATCTTTAATCACTGTGAACAAATAATTGATTTATTTTCCTAATTAAACACAAAACAACAAAGTAATTTCTCTGTCCTTATTAAATATTGTTTGTTTGGGCTGTATTTCCAAACTGGTGACCCCTAATTATTCATTTCAATTTTATTCAGTGATTATAGTAAGCCTACTTTCTTAGCCACATCAAATCGGTATTCCGTAGGCCACTGTACATGTATTACCCATTTTCATTGCTCTTTGTACCATATTCTTATTTTTTTCCATGCACTTGATTCACAGGAAGCCGTAAATGCCTATGATTTTGTTATTTATTCCGTTTATCACTTTCCTGTTTTTTTACCTAGATTCATGCATTCGGAATGTTTAAAGGTATTGTACAGAATGCATTTTACGCCCATCGTCTGGTCTGCTTCATTTTTACAATCGCATATATACAGGGTGTCTCAAAAGTCACTATATATTTTGAAAAATAATGGGAATTACGAAAAACTGGTTTAAGACATGAAAAATATATTTATTTCAAAGTAAGTGCCACAAAGAATTAGTGCTATTTATTTATCTGTCTCCACATGGCGACCATCAGTGTCTCTACAGAGCTCAAAGCGATAAGTTGTTTCCCGGAACACACTTTCCAGCATTTGAGGTGTTATTTTCTGAACTGCATCGGTAATACGATTTCGAAGTTCGGCTACATCACTAATTCTTCTACCAGTGTACACCTTAGACTTAATGAAACCCCAGGCGAAAAAATCTAATGGTGTTAAATCGGGTGAACGTGCTGCCCATGGTTGTGTTCCTCCACGACCAATCCAGCGACCGGGGAAGCGTCTGTCAAGATAATCACGTACAATTATTGCATAATGGCATGGTGCTCCATCCTGCTGAAAAACTACTGTGTCAAGAATGCCATCTGTAAGAAGTTGAGGTTCGAGGAATTGTTCAAGCATGTCAAGATAATAAACCAATTAACTTTTTTTAAATATACAAATTTGCACCAGAAGTACATATCTTTATGCCAGCATAGCATTTTAAAAAAAACATCTAATGTCACCGAAATAGATAGTGACTTTTGAGACACCCTGTATATTAAACACAGACCGTGCATGGAACAAGGAACTCTTCTGGGAAATTACATCCACTATACTGTAGTTCGAATAAGTAATGATAAATGACAAATACTATAGTTTTTTCTTTTTCAGGATGGAAAGGCCAACGTGGGCACCGGGTTACTCATTTATCATTACTTATTCGAACTATAGTGGATGTAATTTTCCAGAAGAGTTCCTTGTTCCATGCACGGTCTGTGTTTAACATATAAGTGTCTCAGGGGACCATTCTGAGTTGTATATTAAACGGATGTGTTATGTGCCTTGAAAAGTGGACCTTCAATGTCCCGGTTGAGGTTTAAGTTTTGTTTTTTGGCTAAAAATACAATAGTTACCTCTTTATCTTTGATGTATTCAATCCGACGTGAATGCAACGTGTTTCTTGCGTATATTGAGGTTCTGAATGTAGTAGGCTAGGTGTAAGCTGTAAACCCTAGATCCTGTCCCAAAACTGGATCCTATCTGCTTTGCAGATAGCTGGTGAAGGAAGTTATATTTTGGGACTCTTTGCGAGTAACCCGGTGCCCACGTTGGGATTTCCATCATGAAAAAGAAAAAAATATAGTATTTGTCATTTATCATTACTTATTCGAACTACAGTGTAGTGGATGTAATTTCCCAGAAGAGTTCCTTGTTCCATGCACGGTCTGTGTTTAACATTAAGGGTCTCAGGGGACCATTCTGAGTTTTATATATATATATATATATATATATATATATATATATATATATATATATATTTATTCGAAGTACCGAAATTGTAACGAATTCATAAAAAATAAATAACTAAAATTAGTAGAATTAAGGAACAAAAGGTAAATGTAAATTAAAAACTCACGGATTCGAAGGACATAAAATTAAGAATGACATCACTAAATTGAAAGTCACTTTGCCAAGATATAAATCGACGGAAGAAATAAATACAAGAACAAATCCCAAACAAAGAACTCTGCAATGTTGAAGAGTGGCGAGAAAATTTAATTTTAATGCACACACACACATACATACATACATATATATATATATATATATATATATATATATATATATATATATATATATATATATATATATATATATATATATATATATATGTATGTATATATATATATATATATATATATATATATATATATATATATATATATAGTGAGGACTCCAGACCGGTCTCGAGACCCTTTTTTCTGGTCTCGGTGTCGGGTACTTAGGTCTCGGTCTTGGCCATGGTGGTCTCGACTACATCACTGCTGAGTGTGTTAATGTTTCTTAAACGCAACGAACACGTATCGTGTTTTAAGTTTTTTTAGGGAGGGGCCAAAGGCGAACGCCCGCAAAAGTGGCCCACTCCCACCATAGAAGAAGAAGAGCCAAAATCAAGGTCCAGGGCTTTCGAGATGCCTAGACACACTGAGTTTGAAAGATTGGAGGTCATAGACAGAGGGAAAGATGGATTAAGGAAGATTGTTCCAGAGTTGACCGGTAAGTTAGCAGTTAACTGATGAAAAATGTCATAAACTATGAATCTGTGAGTAAATTATGAGTAAATTTTGCAATTGTCACTCGATAATCTCTTTAGAATCTTTATTCCCGAATGTGAAATAGAGAGCTTACGAATTAGGCATTACACGATATTGAATACAGGCAAAAATTCAATATGGTCTCGGTCTCCGTCTGTGTCTCGGCCATGGTGGTCTCGACTACAACACAGATATATATATATATATATATTATATATATATATATATATATATACACGCTGGTGGCTAACCTTAGTTTTACTTCCGGCCGAATTGTTTATTCTGGTAAAGGTCAAGCGTATTACGCTGCCTTTGACCTAAAGCTTAACGTACAATCTGAACCACGATCCACCACGGGCGGTCAGAAATTACAAATTCTTCGCCGGACTCGATCTCACGACCTCACGATCACTAGGCTATCCAGGTTACCCATCTATCTACCAACCAATGTTTTTATTGTGTGGAAGGATGAACAGCTGCGCTAGCTGTACGCTGCCTACCATTACTAGAAATCGAACCCGGGGCCGATGGATTCATAGTCAGCGATGCTAACCACTACACCACCGATGCGCGCGCGCACACACACACGCGCACGTGTATATATATATATATATATATATATATATATATAGAGAGAGAGAGAGAGTTACAAGGAGTTACAAGGAAAAGAAGTACCTCAAAAGGCCTTGCGGCCCATACCGAGGAGGTACCAATGGCAACGGGTGCCAGGGAAAATTTTGTAAAAGTTTATTTTTCTTTCAACTATCCTAGCAGTAGTAGAAAACTGGATAGAAAAGTAGAAGGCTCTCTCCCCACCCTCCGCTCCCTCCCTGCCAGAGGCAGGTACGGAAAAAGGTTGAAGAAAATACCTTAACCCTGGAAAAGTAGAGAGAAAGAGAGAGAGTCATAAATGCCCGTTTCGCCCCAACATTTTCGTTAGTTTTCATTCGTGTTAATTTTTTACCCCAGTAGCTCCTTTATTATATTTTAAATTTTTAATCACATACGCTTCATTAACCCATTAGTGCCCAACGTCACTTTACTGATTTTGTTTTAGCTAACGCCAGACGATTTTATTCAGTCTCGGAAAAGACCTCTGGAGGTTAATGGGTTAAGGTAAGTGGGGTTTTTCATTAAATCCAGGTTTTGTTTTTTCGAATTTAATCCGCGTTACAATTTTAATTAGAAAAACTAAATCAAATGACTCCTATTTCAGGTTATTTCAGGCTTTTACACACCCACTAATTGTATTTTACGTTAGATTAAGTTAATCTAACCTCATATATATATATATATATATATATATATATGTTAAACACAGACCGTGCATGGAACAAGAAACTCTTCTGGGAAAATTAAATCCACTATAGTCCGAATAAGTAATGGTAAATGACAAATACCATAGTTTTTTTTCCTTTTTCATGATTTTAGCCCGACGTGGGCAACGGGTCTCTCGCAAAGAGATCCCATAAATATAGCTTCCCTCACCAGCTATCTGCAAAGCAGACAGGATCCAGCTTTGGGACGTGGATCTAGGGTTTAAAGCAAGCCTAGATCCCTACACTCAGAACCTCATATAAGTAAAAGACTCGTTGCATTCACGTCGTGTTGAATAAATCAAAGAAAAGGGGGTAACTATTGTATTTTTAGCCAAAAAAAACCAAAACTTAAACCTCAACCGGGACATTGAGCGTCCACTTTTCAAGGCACGAAACACGTCGTTTAGTATACACAAACTCAGAATGGTTCCCTGAGAACATTATATGTTAAACACAGACCGTGCATGGAACAAGAAACTCTTCTGGGAAAATTAAATCCACTATAGTCCGAATAAGTAATGGTAAATGACAAATACCATAGTTTTTTTTCCTTTTTCATGATTTTAGCCCGACGTGGGCAACGGGTCTCTCGCAAAGAGATCCCATAAATATAGCTTCCCTCACCAGCTATCTGCAAAGCAGACAGGATCCAGCTTTGGGACGTGGATCTAGGGTTTGCGAGAGACCCGTTGCCCACGTCGGGCTAAAATCATGAAAAAGGAGAAAAAAAACTATGGTATTTGTCATTTACCATTACTTATTCGGACTATAGTGGATTTAATTTTCCCAGAAGAGTTTCTTGTTCCATGCACGGTCTGTGTTTAACATATAATGTTCTCAGGGAACCATTCTGAGTTTGTGTATACTAACGGACGTGTTTCGTGCCTTGAAAAGTGGACGCTCAATGTCCCGGTTGAGGTTTAAGTTTTGGTTTTTTTTTGGCTAAAAAATACAATAGTTACCCCCTTTTTCTTTGATTTATTCAACACGACGTGAATGCAACGAGTCTTTTACTTATATAGAGGTTCTGAGTGTAGGGATCTAGGCTTGCTTTAAACCCTAGATCCACGTCCCAAAGCTGGATCCTGTCTGCTTTGCAGATAGCTGGTGAGGGAAGCTATATTTATGGGATCTCTTTGCGAGAGACCCGTTGCCCACGTCGGGCTAAAATCATGAAAAAGGAAAAAAAAAACTATGGTATTTGTCATTTACCATTACTTATTCGGACTATAGTGGATTTAATTTTCCCAGAAGAGTTTCTTGTTCCATGCACGGTCTGTGTTTAACATATAATGTTCTCAGGGAACCATTCTGAGTTTGTGTATATATATATATATATATTTGGCAGTACATTAACTGAAAAAATCATTTCAGAAAAATTACATCTATATCAGATGTAACAACATTACAAAAGTATAAGAACAATACAAACTATGATGTAAAGGGCCATTATTGCTCAATAGAGTATCTGATAATTATGACCATGGGTTAAAAGTATGTAATTGAAAGGTAAGGGTCGCAGCAGTGAAAATAGGAACACAAAATTTCACTGAAAACTGAAAGGAAATTGTCAAAATTTGGGGAACGTCAAAAACAATCATTCGTGCCTAGCTGAGCATCGCAAGGAGAGCCATTTGCGCCATTGTACATATACTCCTATACTGTTCATTATAAAGCTAACCGGTATGTACGGATAATCAAGTAACTACAGTATATAGTGTCACTGAGATAAATGTAAGTAAAAAACGTAAGTAATAGGAGGAGATTGTAGACACCAAAAGGAAAAGTACTCTTGGGAAAACGTTAGGCAAGAAACAGGGAGTGCTGAAACTCCCGTTTCTCCTGTTACTGTCTTCCGTTTCTCCTGTCACTGTCTTCCTTAGATGATCTTTTCCGTGTCTCATCTATCCTGTGAGCAGTCTAGCATTCCCTCAAACATACACTTCTCTCACTATTCCTCATCGCACAGAGATGCATCTTGCACACTACAAAATCTCTTCAAAATAAAAAAACAAATGGCAACCTTTTTAAGAACCTCAAAGACCTTTATTTCGTGTTTTTGCGAGCATTCACCCTTGGCTACTCCTTCCTGCGTTAAAAAAAATACCCTAAAAAGAAGAACGTTTGTGCAATGTTTCTTTACATCACCGACGTTGATTTTACTTTAGAAAATAACGTTAATGTTAGCTTTTGTGTTTGTTGTGACTGTTAAATATCCGAATAACAACATCCGGAACCCTTATTTCCTTATTTCCCCACACGGGAATGGGTGGGCGGGCGTGAACACCGAGTGTGTTACATGAACCCGAGCAATCACAGAACAGGTGTCCGGACCTACGTCAACTGAGACGAAGGTGGGTCGAGCTCGAGCATTCGCACTACGAGTCCAATCAATAACCAATCAAACCACGGGAGACCAACATCCGAATGACACATTTTTTGGCAAACGAACACCGAAAGACCATAAAGATACTTAAAAACACTAAGTTTAATTTAAAAAAAAAAAAAAATTTATGAAAGAGAGAAAAATTTAAACTAAAGTTTATAGATATCTGTGCCAAATGAACGGGAAGTGCCAGTGGCAAAGGAACAGGAAGTGCCAAATAAAAATAACCCAAAAGGATTGAGAAGTACACGTAATTGTAACTGAATATTGATTATGAGACGAAGGATAGAAATTTGAAAATAAAACTTATAATTGAAGCCATAATGAGAATAAACCAGACATTAAGAACCATTAAATAACTATTAAAAGGGAGAAAGAAAGAGTGATAATGATTTCCCTGTTATAAATCTTCATAATATCACAACTAGAATATTTAAGAAACACAGTAATGACACTTTAGAGCGAAAATAAAGAACTTAGTAAAACGCGTTACTGGGGAACGCTTCTGGGAATAAACTCTTACTGAAGAGAAAATAAAATGGTGCATCACAGAGAGAACTTGACAAGCAGTTTTTATCCTGAGGGGGAAACATGCAACGTGAGCAGTCAGAGGAATAAACACGTTTAAGATCATATTGCCGGAAGTAATTACGAATATTACTGGTGACGATGCGGATCACTTCAAGATGAAAGCAGACACCTCATGGGGTGCCTGCGTAGCTACTTAAGAACGGTGACTTCCTCCTTCAGCAGAACTTTGTGCAAATTTGATCTCCGTGTGAAGTTGCGGATAATTTCCGCCATGCTTTTGACGAAAATATACGCTCTACATTTGGAAGAAAAAGTAGAAACTAGCCAATCTATCTCTCATAAATAGATATCTGACTATCTATCTCTCCGTCAACTGTAGAGACTGTAGATTGAACATATAAAATAAATTCCTCTCACTATCTTCAAACTTATATATATATTTTTGAATAATATATTTAAAAACCACATCCTACAGTATAGTATAAACCCTTTTAATATAGCCATAACAATCAGATATCCCGCACACAAACACACGCATGTACGCATCTCCGCATTAGCGAGGTACCGACTGTTTTAAATTCATATACCTTAAAACATAATTTAACCTAACAACCTTAGTGTCATCAAATCGGAAAGGGATGCAAATGAATGTTCTAAGGTTGTTTCCTATTAAGTCATTAGTGATGCGAAAGCCGGAGAGCGGGTGGCGTGACGAGTGGTGCTACTGAAGAAGGTGCAGAGAGTGAGACGTAACGACCAAAACGAGAAAATGGCAAGTGAGGATGATTTGAGAAAGAAACTGCATTATATAGGCCTTGGTGACGTCCTCTGATGGTCGTTTCGGGAAATACCACAAAATCTGCGATTCCTCTTCGCTTTTTTCATGCTCACGTGTATAGCTTTTGTTTTGATTCCATGGTGTTTGAGAACGGCGAGGAAAGGAATTTCCGGTCGGTCTCTATAGTGAAGTACTCGCTAATCTAGTCTAACCTAACCTAGCCAAACTTTAACTAACCTAACCTAGCGTAACCTAACCTAATCAGGACTAATATCTTTTTTTCCGATACTAAAAATTTTCTAGGTTTTTTTTTAATAATTTTTTTAATGTTCCGAGATACCAAAAGTGTTACCTCACAAACAATTACCCCACTACATCTGTGAATTATCACACACTCGACCTCACTTATACCTAGTTGTTTACGAGGGCGGGCGCGCGCGCGCGTGCACACACACACACACACACACACAATAGACTTGCACATTTACCAAAATTTTAAATTCGTGCTTATGTGATTTAATATTACCTAAATTCAGGCTTGGCAAGCAATACTTATCAATACAGGCATAATAAATGCAACATTCCCCTTTTTAGTTGAAGAATATAGACGTTCTAAGACGCTTCTTATCCTATAAATCACCGTTCAAGATAGCGTGTCAAATATTAATATACAGCCGTGTTATGAATTTTAACATTTTTTTTTAAGGCATACAAATGATAAAGGCTGTACAGTTTATTTAAAATTGAACTGATGTTCGACTAACGTCATTATCGACGTAATCATTATTATCATCATTATTATTTATTTATCAGCCTGTATGAAGCGGTGTAAAAATACAGTACTGCAGCATTTACATACACACATACCTGAAACATGCACCACACACACACACGCATTATATATATATATATATATATATATATATATATATATATATATATATATATATATATATATTACTACAACTTAGGCATTAATAATGGTAATAATTTTAATAATAATACTATTAATTGCGGTTTAAAAAAGAACGCGGAGTCGGCGTGAGTAGAGCATGACAGTAATTTGTGCGTTTACCCGAAATTCGGCGCATACCTGTCATTACTAATTGCACACCTGCTTATTTCAATATGATTCGTGGGTTTATCCATAATTTTCAACGTTTCTTCCTGATAGTCTTCACAAACCGTTGTTCATTACGTCGTAATCATGGGGTTTATTACGTGTAATAAATAAGAGGTTTTCGCGAGCTATAATATACGAGTGAAAAATCAATGTTTGAGCTATTTATTGTCTGGGCGATATCGCCGCAAACTTCGCTTTAAGATACAAGTTCCCTTTCAATAACTTAATAAAAGAAAGCCCTAACAATGTTGTTTTGTTATATATATATAATATATATATATAATATATATATATATATATATACACGTATACACGAATTACGCGTTCTCTGTATAACAAGAGGTAAATAAATAAATGTCATTGACACCACTGTTCGTTTGATTCAATTTAAAAGCGGTGAAAACCAAAGAAAAAGACAGACAGACAGTAATTGAGAATTGAAGAAGACGGAAAAAGATAAATTGGTTTTACAATTCCAAAATACCGATCTAAATTGCTGTCTAAATAGTCGCTCCAAACTTCGTTTTAACTTTGACCGCAAAACGCCAATTAATCAAGAGTTTGTGTTCGTTAAAATACGAGAAATGCCTCGAATTATTCAATGCACACCCATCAGTCGCTCTCTTCTATTTCGCATATATATATATATATATATATATATATATTATAATGTTTATTTTTCAGTTATCCCAAAGAAATGCAAATGAAAATTAAATAAAAAGGCACTATTACACCAAACTCGGTGGTATTTTAAAGGCCTGGCTCAACCTAGTGTAGACCAGCACTAGGCCCGCCTATATCTGGGGCTGGGCTAGGCTAGGCTTAGGTTTGTGAAGATGGCGTTAAGCCTGGAATAGCGTGCGTATTCGTTCTGGAAACTTACATGGAAAGTGTCTAATTCAAACAATCCTTCCAAGTCTCTCCCTAAACTGTCACATCAAACAAGAATGACATTGAAAGCAGGGAATTGCATCCATATGACGAATATGTGGTGCAGGAACTACGCCCACCAGACAGTGAAAAGCGGCTCGAGTGTTATCATCGATTTCTTCAAATTGTGGAACAGCAACCTGACATCTTGAATGGCATTTTTTGGGGGGAGTCGGGGATGAGGCATAGTTTCAATTCACCCACCGAATATTTGAATGCACAAAACACACGTATATGGTCTACGAATAACCCACATCATTCATGAAACCCCTCTTCATCCCGAGAAGGCAGGAGTGTGGCGTACCATTTCCAGATGTCGGGTTGTGGGACCCACCTTTCAGAGCACGATTACGTCGGAAGTTACACTGACATCACGCAAGAGTTCTTGGGCTGCATCAAAGGATGAAATCCATAATGGTTGGTTTCAACAAGACGATGCAACAAGCCACGCGTTTCGTCAGATAATGGCAGAGTTGGAATTCATTTTCAGTGACCGCATAATTTCTGAAGGATTATGACTTTCACGCTCACCTGATTTATCATTACCGGATTACTTCTTGTGGGGCTCCATTAAAGACTAGGCATATTTGAACAATCTCTACACTCTAGAAGAGTTGCAACAACACATTACCAACATCACTGCCAACATTCAGCCAGAAATGTTACAGTCTGCATCCAGCAACATGCTTGGCCGCGCACGCTCGTGCATTGAACATGGCGGTGGACACTTCTGTATTCGTTATGAAGTGTTTCAATTGCTACTATTATTGTTTCTCATATCACAAAGTTTCATTCATCTCGGAAATATATGGTTACATTTGACCTAGTTTTTTATTTGCATTTCTTTGGTTTAACTAATAAAATTAACACCCTGTATATGGGAACTATAAGATATGCACAGTTTCTGAAAAAAGTGTCTGGAAACATTTCTAAAACAAATTACCAATTAGTAATAATTTGGTTTTGTTCTTCAAATTTGACTTGGGTCACGAAAAAGATTAAATATATATATAGGTCTACATATAAAAATTACAATATTACCACTTAGTGATATTGTATGCTTTTAAAACGTTTATGTTTTCAGCTGAATTTTCAGAAACTCTGCATGTATTGTTTGTTTGGAGAGAGAGAGAGTTACAAGGAGTTACAAGGAAAAGAAGTACCTCAAAAGGCCTTGCGGCCCATACCGAGGAGGTCCCAATGGCAACGGGTGCCAGGGAAAAATTTCTACACACTCAAATAGTGTGCAAGATTTGGTCTAACCTTTTCTTGAAATGATCCACAGAGGAACTGTTCACAACTTCCGAAGGTAACCTGTTCCATGTGTCACAGATCTTATACGTAAAGTAATTCCCACACACACTAGTCCTAAACCGTTTCAAATCCAACTTCCAACCATTGTTGCGAGTTGGGTTATCATTTTAACTAAACATGCTTCTAAAATCGATATCGTTGAACCCGCGTAAGAGCTTGAAAACCTCGATGAGTTGACCGCGCAGCCTCCGAGTTTCTAGCGAAAACAAGTCCAGGGCGCGTAAGCGTCGATTGTAGCCCATATGCCTAACGGAAGGGATTAACTTTGTGGGCCTCGCCTGCACTCGCTCCAGCCTCTCAATATCTTTCCTGAGGGTGGGCGACCAGAACTGCAGAGCATACTCCAGGTGCGGCCGAACCAGGGAATTGTACAGAGAGAGCACAATCTCCTTGTTCCGAAACTGAAATTGCCTCCTGATATAACCCAACAGCTTCTGGGCTTTCTTTTCCACCTCTACGCACTGTTTCGTAAACTTAAGGTCGCTGCTAATTAGCACACCCAAGTCCTTTTCCAAATCAGTCGCCTCGATATTACTCCCCAACATGGAATAGTCCGACTTGGGATTGGCGTAGCCAATGTGCATCACTTTGCATTTACCCAAGTTAAACGGCATTTGCCATTTTTCGGACCACTCTCCTATCCTACCTAGGTCCGCACGCAGTTGCTCGATCGCTTCGGGCGTCCCAACATTGGCCCCAAGCTTAGTGTCATCAGCGAATTTGGCGATCCGACTGACGATGCCACTGTCGATGTCATTTATGTAAATGATAAACAACAGTGACCCCAAAACGGAACCCTGAGGAACCCCACTAGTGACCGAGGCCCAACCCGAACTAACCCCTTTAATTACAACCCTCTGCCGCCCATTCTTCAGCCAGTTTTAAATCCACCTACCTACTTCCCCACCGATACCCAGCGCGCGGACTTTCGCGAGAGAGAGAGAGAGAGAGAGAGAGAGAGAGAAGAGAGAGAGAGAGAGAGAGAGAGAGTTACAAGGAAAAGAAGTACCTCAAAAGGCCTTGCGGCCCATACCGAGGAGGTACCAATGGCAACGGGTGCCAGGGAAAATTTTGTCTTTCAAACTATGCTAGCAGTAGTAGAAAACTGGATAGAAAAGTAGAAGGCTCTCTCCCCACCCTCCGCTCCCTCCCTGCCAGAGGCAGGTACGGAAAAAGGTTGAAGAAAATACCTTGACCCTGGAAAAGTAGCCAAGGAAATTTTACAGGAAAGTGGAGAATATATAATAGCTCTATATTTAGCTTGCTCACAGAGACCGAGCAAGCGACCCTCCTGCAGAGTTTTCTGAGGTTTTAATCTTAAACTATGAGTGTGTTCAGTACTTTGTCTAGCCTATTTTTAAACAGATTTACACTTTGACTGGAAACATCCCTGAGGGAAGTTGGTTCCAGATATCTATTTTATAGGAAAAGAAATTTCCGCAGACTGAGGTCCTAAATGTCTTACACACTCAAATAGTGTGCAAGATTTCGTCTAACCTTTTCTTGAACTGATCCACAGAGGAACTGTTCACAACTTCCGAAGGTAACCTGTTCCATGTGTCACAGATCTATACGTAACGTAATTCCCACACACACTAGTCCTAAACCGTTTCAAATCCAACTTCCAACCATTGTTGCGAGTTGGGTTATCATTTAAACTAAACATACTTCTAAAATCGACATCGTTGAACCCTCGTAAGAGCTTGAAAACCTCGATCAGTTGACCGCGCAGCCTCCGAGTTTCAAGCGAAAACAAGTTCAGGGCGCGTAACCGTCGATTGTAGAGAGAGAGAGAGAGAGAGAGAGAGAGAGAGAGAGAGAAGAGAGAGAGAGAGAGAGGAGAGAGCAACGGTTAAACAGGGGGAAATTATTTACATAGAAAAGATGCTTAAGTAGAGAACAAACGTGTTTTATTTTTTATGGAGATAGTTCTTTTATGTACAGTCGTTTATACCAAAGTCGGGATACCACGCTGTCTATTTTACGGCTCAATTGGATACCATTTGAGCCGTAAAATAGACATGGTCCATGCAGGGTATCTAGACTTTGGCAGCAAATAACACTACAAATAACAAAGAACGGGGTTTAGTTAAGTTCAAGACTCGATTTAGATGTCAATGCATAAATTACAATTGCTGAAATTGATTTAAATTGGCATTGTGGCGTACGTGGAAAAGTGTGCGAGTTCAAATAAGATGGAGTTTGATCTTGAGTTCCTTAATTTGGCCATTTATTATTCATTCCTTTAAAAGATATTTCAAAAAATCCTATAAAAAGATCTTTTAAAAAATGGATCACCCGAAGATCAGGGCCCTCAGCCTTCTTTAGTTAGCTTTATAAGGCTAACTAACGAAAATATCACGACCTAACCTAGCCAATCGTCAAGGGCGTACAGTTGACCTAACGACAGGTTAGGTTAGGTCGTGATATTTTCGTTAGTTAGCCTTATAAGGCTAACTAAAGAAGGCTGGGGGCCCTGATCTTCCAGTGATCCATCTAATTTACTTCAGGTTAGCTTAGTTTAGGGTTAGGTCAAGTTAGGCTAGCTTATATTACAATTAGTTTACTTAGGTTAGGTTTAGATTAGTTTAGACCAGGGTTATTTAGTTTGTTCGAATTAAGTTAGGGTTAACCTAAGTTTAGGTTAGGCTTGGGTTATTTAGTTTGTTCAAGTTAAATTAGGGTTAACCTAAGTTTAGTTTATGTTAGGTTAAGTTAAGTCATGTGTAAAATTCTCACAACTGGTCCAATTTTACTTTTGAAGAATGTCAATAGGATTATGTAAAGTTGGAAAGAAGAGAAATTGGAAAATGATCACTGAAGGATTGTTAAAACCTTTTAAATATTTAACTAACATAAAATTTTATTTCTTTATTACACGTTTATTACTTATTATAATTATCTTTACTATAATGTAATTATTATTATTAGTATTATTATACACATATAATCACTTAATTGTATTATATACATTATTTAATTACTTATTGTAAAGAAATTAATATTTACATATTAAATTATGTAATAATATATACAGGGTGTCCCACAATTAACTATCTATTTCAATGAAATCGGACAAATTTAATAAAAACTGACATAATTTTGTGTTTATTACTAAATTATGATACAAAAACAAATAGATTTATAAATCATAAGTCAAAACTTTATTGAGAAGTTTCAACATGTGCACCGTCTGTATCTCTGCAAATTTCAAATCTATCCTTAGCGCTGCGAAACACATTTTGAAGCATTTCAGGTGTTATCTCCCGCACTGCCAACTGGATGCGTTCTTTAAGTTCAGCTAAACTAGTGATCTTTTGGCGATAAACCTTTGTTTTTATGAAACCCCATGCAAAGAAATCCAGGGGTGTCAAATCCGGAGAACGCGGAGGCCAAGGTCGAGGTCCTCCACGTCCAATCCACCGATTCGGAAGGCGTCTGTTGAGGTATTCTCGAACAATTAGAGCATAATGACATGGTGCTCCTCTTGTTGAAACACAACATTATCAAGAATGCCATCATCAAGAAGCTGTGGTTCGAGAAAATGCTGAAGCATATCAAGGTAGACGGTACCTGTTACAGTTGCTTCCGCAAAGAAGAATGGGCCATAAATTTTGGATTTGGTCATTCCAAGCCACACGTTTAGCTTTTGGAGAGTCTCTTTGCCATTCTATGACTTCAGACGGTCTTTCATTGGACCAGATACGACAGTTTGTCGATTGACTTTACCACACGTGTGGAAAGTCGCCTCATCACTGAATAAGATGTTATCCAATAAACTTTCATTTTCGATTTGATCCACAATTTCTGCACACCTTGCTGCTCGATTTGGATAATCCTCTTCATTTAGGGCATGCAGTACTTGAATGTGATAAGCCTTTTTCATCAGTGTCGAACGCAAGATTCTATGAACTGTTGTCTTGGATATGTTGAGTCTTCGACCGGCCTCCCTAACCGAAGTTGTTGGTTCATCCTCAAACAATTGTCGTACCTGTTCGGTACTGTTACGTGCTGTCCTTGGGCGTCCTCTTCCCACCTCGTCGTGTACGGATCCAGTTCTTTTAAATTTGTTCACAAGTTCACGAATCGCTTTGTCTGTAGGACCGGTTCTGTGGAATCTTCTTGTAAATTTTCTCTGATTTCATTACATTGCATTCCTTTGATACGGGATGTTACAACAAAGATGCGCTCTTGTGTATTCATTATTAATAGGGTTCTGAAAGAGAATGAAAATAAAACTATGAAAAACTGAAAAAATTATGAAAATAAAATTATGAAAAAAATTAGAAATTTATACATTTTTAACACATATTAAACATAATAAACATAAATAAAAGTGTGTTTTTAAAAAATTTGTCCGATTTCATTGAAATAGATAGTTAATTCTGGGACACCCTGTATATATATGTATATATATATATATATATATATATATATATATATATATATATATATATATATATATATTATATATATATATAATATTTAGGAGAAATCCAATGACAAGGAGGAATGTAAATGCCATGAAAAGTCTTCTTTAATGCGCAACGTTTCGAGCAATACGCTCATCATCAGGCTAGATAATAACAATATGAAATTAGAATCAATAAATAAATGGAACAAGACAAATAATTTCTAAAAAACCTATTCATTAAAAGCAAATTTTAAAAAGACTAAAAGAAGAGGGTTAAATTCAGTTATAAAAATTTACATATAAAATTACAAGAAATTTAAAAGCTATTTTTAAATTACATATATGTAATTTAAAAATAGCTTTTAAATTTCTTGTAATTTTATGTAAATTTTTATAACTTTGAATTTAACCCTCTTCTTTAGTCTTTTTAAAATTTGCTTTTAATGAATAGGTTTTTTAGAAATTATTTTGTCTTGTTCACATTTATTTATTGATTCTAATTTCATATTGTTATTATCTAGCCTGATGATGAGCGTATTGCTCGAAACGTTGCGCATTAAAGAAGACTTTTCATGGCATTTACATTCCTCCTTGTCATTGGATTTCTCCTAAATATTAAATTGAAGCTTTGTAGAAGCAAACCGCATGACTATAATATATATATATATATATATATATATATATATATATATATATATATATATATAGCCCTTATATACACACACACACTAAATATTCAATTACAAGTTAATATTCTTTACCTAGATCCATTATTTTGTTCAAAAAAAAAAATACAAATATTCATTTTAATTGGTTTTAATTTAACTACAAAATAATTAACAAATACTTTTATTGGATTATAATCCTCTCGTAAATGGTGTACATAAATGAGTATAGTTTATTTTCTGTCCCTGTATGTTTTTGTAATTCCATTACAAAATGGCTTTGGAGACCAGACTCTATATATATATAATATATAATATATTCGTAATAACAATAGGTTACAAATATCACTTTCATACTACAGTAGTTCATTGTTACAGCGTTACATCGAGTATCTTTGCGTTATTTAAAGGTATTTTACAGGTATGAAAATAAAGGAATAAATATAATTTTACTGTTATTTAGGAAACGGGCTGGGGAAGTTTTGAAATGTGAAAAAAAATAATTATATATATATATATATATATATATATATATATATATATATATATATATATATATACAGGGTGGGCCGAAAGTCTGGATCCATAGGAAAATATTTATTTTAATACATAAATTACAACAAATGGTAAATACTTAAAATGAATATCAACTTTAACCCGTAAATGCATATCCGTGATACTGTACAGTGGTTCGTACTCCAGTATAAACAACAAATTATAACAAATGCTCAAATTGGCGGCCTCTGACATCGAGACACCTAGGGATGGAATTTATGATTTTTAATAATTCTTCGAATTGACGTTCTCGAGATGAGTGTTTCATTTGATAATCTTCTTGTCGACTTTACTGGACTATTCGTTAAAGTTTCACATACCATTGCAGAGGTATTTTCATCAGTTGCAGTTTTTGGACGACCAGAACGCCGTCGATCATGTACACTTCCTGTTTCTTTGAAACGTTTAAACAACTTGCCAACAGTCGCACGTGTTACTGGATGCTTATCAGGATGATTTCTATTGAATTCGGTAGCAACTTCTCTGTGTGTAGCGCCCTGTCTTGCGTACATGAGCACAAGTTCTACCCGGTCTTCTGTTGTTAGATTCGAAGCCATTTCTGGGCTGAAATAAAAAAAGTATTTGAGTATTTATACCGGAGTACGAACTACTGTACAGTATCACGGATACGCATTTACGAGTTAAAGTTAATATTCATTTTAAGTATTTACCATTTGTTGTAATTTATGTATTAAAATAAATATTTTCCATGGATCCAGACTTTCGGCCCACCCTGTATATATAACGTAAAGAACGACGCTTGTATAGGAGATATTCCGCGCAAGATGAGAGAGAGAGAGAGAACGAAACAAATGAAAAAATGAGGTAACCACCCGGGAATCGAACCCGGGATCTTCCGATTGCCGGTCAGATATGATAACCATTACACCATGGGCCTCATTCATTCAAATACCGTAATTCTTCTACATACGCGCAGAATGGTGTAATGGTTATCATATCTGACCGGCAATCGGAAGATCCCGGGTTCGATTCCCGGGTGGTTACCTCATTTTTTCATTTGTTTCGTTCTCTCTCTCTCATCTTGCGCGGGATATTCTCCTATACAAGCGTCGTTCTTTACGTTATATATACTGCGTGTTTGCAGTTAAATGTATATATATATATATATATATATATATATATATATATATATATATATATATATATATATTATATACACACACACATCGAGTTTACGCGGGATTGAATAGGATTATAGTATTAAATATCAATAAATGATCGTATAACTGAGTAGTTATAAACAGTTTATTTATTTATTTCTATTTATTCTTGAAGTAAAAGGTTCGAGTAAGTATTTCAAGCAAAGAGCATCATTTATGAAGAGGGACGATTCAATAAAAGTAATGTGCAGTGATAAATCGTTTACATAATAAATGTTTTTAGATTTTATAGCTTCCGGCGGGTGGTAAGGCCTACTTTATGTAGGGCCTACTTTAGGTAGAGCCTACGTACGTCATGTAGGGCCTACTTTATATAGATCCTACTTTTATATAAACAAACGTTAGTCTTACTGAAAGTCACCTTTCAAATTGTGGAGTTTCCTAAACTTTGTATTGAGTTTATACTCGTAACTATTAATTATTGACTAGTTAGAAGAGAGCCACAATTAAACTACTAGAGATAAATAGATAAGATCAACAACTAATTAAATAAATGAAGAAGTAATTAATAAACTTGAGAAAATAAGTACTAAAAAGAAAACCTATTAATAGACTTGGGAAGAAAGTATATGAGCAATTGACAGATCTACCTTGGGGGAAGTGCTTAGAATGTATGGTATCAGTGGTAAGTTTTTAAATGTAGTGGGAAGTTATGTGGGTAGTTGTTCTTATGCAAGAGTTAAGGGTGAGGCGAGTGACTACTTCAGTATTAATTCTGGAGTACGAGAGGGATGCGTGATGTCACCATGACTGTTTAATTCATGGTGTTATGCGCGAGATTAAAGTAAAAATGGTAGAGAGAGAGAGAGAGAGAGAAGAGAGAGAGAGAGAGAGAGAGAGAGAGAATTTGGAAGAGAATGAGTGGCGGCTGTCGCATCGGGTACATGCTGATGATGTGATGCTTCCGACTCCTGAGTGAGTCAGAGAATGAATTAAGAGGTGTAAGTACACTTGAAGTTGAAATAAAAGTGAAGCAGGTAAAGCAAGTCATGGGTGTGATAAAAGCCCTGGTAGAAAGAAAATGATTTACTGTAGATGCACGCATACTACTTGTGGTTTATCCTGACTAGCCCTCCCTATATGCACCTCCTTTGCAATGACAGAAAAAATGGAAGCAGCAAACGAAAGAAAGAACGGTGAGGGAGAAGTGTAGCTTCCCAAAATAATTTTATATAGTTATTCGGAGGTTTTGACGCCAGAGAATTCCCATCTATTAGAAACACGTAAATAAAATTTTAAAAAAAAAAAAGGCTATAATTGGAGAACTCGTAGTGCTTTCATACCAGACCTAGCCAGCGCCTCCTACTACATTTATGATGAAAAGGGAACATCACCATACCCAGAGAGAGAGAGAGAGAGAGAGAGAGAGAGAGAGAGAGAGAGTTACAAGGACAAAAAGAAGCCTCAAAAACCTTCCGGGCCACTCGGGGAAGTTCCTCTTATTAAACTGGTTAATTTTTTAACTATTCTAGCATTAGTAGAAAACTAGATAGAAAAGCATAAGGTTCTCTTCCCACCTCCGTTCCCTCCACTCCAGACACGGGTACGGAAAAAGGTTGAAAAAATACCTTGACCCTGGAAAAGTAGCCAAGGAAATTTTACAGGAAAGAGGAGAATATGTAAGCTAGCTCTACAATTATGTAGATTTTACACTAGATAGCACCACTCTATAAACTAACCAATAATATACTTGTGCCGATCGCGCATCAACCACTGGGTATCGGTCCAAAAACCTCGAACATATGGTTTTGATTTTATACGAAATATTTACAGCTCTAATTACCGAGGTATCGGTCCAACAAAGACCCCATGATCCACTTCAGGCAGCCCCAAAAAGGATTGAGAGAGACGTAAAGGTTAAACTCACCATGTCTACACTCAAGTACGCGCAGAGCCATCACGCCGGTAAAGTAATGAAATGCTTCTACAGGAAAGGGGTTGAAACAGTTGAGAACAGAAATCAGGTTTTCCACACCATGCCTTCACCCGTCACGTGCATCCAACCAACCAACCAAGAGAAAGAGGAAAAAAGAAATTGTGATGCCAGAAACGCAACTCTACTTCACCTAATCCATGCCATGCATTTTTTTAAATTTTTTGTTATGAAATTGTGTTTCTACAACATATCTTTTTACTGATAGAGAGGAGAGAGAGAGAGAGAGAGAGAGAGAAGAGAGAGAGAGAGAGAGAGAATGTATATAAGCATGTTGAAGAGAGAGAGAGAGAGTGTGTTACAAGGAGTTACAAGGAAAAGAAGTACCTCAAAAGGCCTTGCGGCCCATACCGAGGAGGTACCAATGGCAACGGGTGCCAGGGAGAATTTTGTACACACTCAAATAGTGTGCAAGATTTGGTCTAACCTTTTCTTGAACTGATCCACAGAGGAACTGTTCACAACTTCCGAAGGTAACCTGAAAGAGTTACAAGGACAAGGACAAGGACAAGAGGAAGCCTCAAAGACCTTTCGGTCCACTCTGGGAGGTTCCTGTTTATTAAAAGTTATTTTTGTTTCAACTATCCTAATAGTAGTAGAAAACTGGATAGAAAAGTAGAAGGCTCTCTCCCACCCTCCGCTCCCTCCCTGCCAGAGGCAGGTACGGAAAAAGTTGAAGAAAATACCTTGACCCTGGAAAAGTAGCCAAGGAAATTTTACAGGAAAGTGGAGAATATATAAATAGCTCTATATTTAGCTTGCTCACAGAGACACCGTGCAAGTGAACTCCTGCAGAGTTTTCTGAGGTTTTAATCTTAAACTATGAGTGTGTTCAGTACTTTGTCTAGCCTATTTTTAAACACATTTACACTTTGACTGGAAACAACCTCTGGGGGAAGTTGGTGCCAGGGAAAATTTTGTACACACTCAAATAGTGTGCAAGATTTGGTCTACCCTTTTCTTGAACTGATCCAAAGAGGAACTGTTCACAACTTCCGAAGGTAACCTGTTCCATGTGTCACAGATCTTATACGTAAAGTAATTCCCACATACACTAGTCCTAAACCATTTCAAATCCAACTTCCAACCATTGTTGCGAGTTGGGTTATCATTTAAACTAAACATACTTCTAAAATCGACATCGTTGAACCCGCGTAAGAGCTTCAAAACCTCGATCAGTTGACCGCGCAGCCTCCGAGTTTCAAGCGAAAACAAGTTCAGGGCGCGTAACCGTCGATTGTAGCCCATATGCCTAACGAAAGGGATTAACTTTGTGGCCCTCGCCTGCACTCGCTCCAGCCTCTCAATATCTTTCCTGAGGGTGGGCGACCAGAACTGTATATAAGCATGTTGAAAAGAGAGAGAGAGAGAGAGAGAGAGAGAGAGAGAGAGAGAGAGAGAGAGAGAGAGAGAGAGAGAGAGAGAGAGAGAGAGAGAGAAATGTATATAAGCATGTTGAAGAGAGAGAGAGAGAGAGTTACAAGGAGTTACAAGGAAAAGAAGTACCTCAAAAGGCCTTGCGGCCCATACCGAAGAGGTACCAATGGCAACGGGTGCCACGGAAAATCCTGTACACACTCAAATAGTGTGCAAGACTTGGTCTAACCCTTTCTTGAACTGATCCACAGAGGAACTCTTCACAACTTCCGAAGGTAACCTGTTCCATGTGTCACAGATCTTATACGTAAAGTAATTCCCACACACACTAGTCCTAAACCTTTTCAAATCCAACTTCCAACCATTGTTACGAGTTGGGTTATCATTTAAACTAAACATACTTCTAAACTCGACATCGTTCAACCCGCGTAAGAGCTTGAAAACCTCGATCAGTTGACCGCGCAGCCTCCAAGTTTCAAGCGAAAACAAGTTCAGGGCGCGTAACCGTCGATTGTAACCCATATGCCTAACGGAAGGGATTTACTTTGTGGCCCTCGCCTGCACTCGCTCCAGCCTCTCAATATCTTTCCTGAGGGTGGGCGACCAGAACTGCACAGCATACTCCAGGTGCGGCCGAACAAGGGAATTGTACAGTGAGATCACAATCTCCTTGTTCCGAAACTGAAATTGCCTCCTAATATAACCCAATAGTTTCTGGGCTTTTTTTTCCACCTCTACGCACTGTTTCGTAAACTTAAGGTCGCTGCTAATTAGCACACCCAAGTCCTTTTCTAAATCAGTCACCTCGATATTACTACCCAACATCGAGTAGTCCGACTTGGGATTGGCGTAGCCAATGTGCATCACTTTGCATTTACCCAAGTTAAACGGCATTTGCCATTTTTCGGACCACTCTCCTATCCTACCTAGGTCCGCACGCAGAGAGAGAAATGTATATAAGCATGTTGAAGAGAGAGAGAGAGAGAGAAAAAATGTATATAAGCATGTTGAACCCTTCATTGTCTAATATGAACTTGTAATTTGGAGTAAAATGAATTATGTTTCTCAGCGATTTTTTAAAAGAATATTTTTAATGTAATAATTTGTTAAAAGAGAAAACATTTTGCTCAAATGTTCGTGAGATTAAAATAGTTTGAAAAAAAAACAAAATCTGAGTTGGAAATTTTGGAGTAGAAAATAGATCCCTATAATTTTAAAAGGATAAAACTACTTATATTTTCTTTTATTACTGTCACTACTATTACTACTAATAATAATATTGATAATATTGATTCAAATATTAGCTATTATTCTCTCACTGACTTAAAAATTACTTAAACTAATTATAATTGAAAGGGAAGAGAACGAATCACAATTTTTTTTCTCCTTATTTACCCATAAGGGGAGACGGTGTCAACTCTGAAAGAAATATTATTCCCCTAATTGAGGGGAATTAAGGGGAAATATATCTATTGTAAGCCGAGTGAAAAAACGCACCTCTTACCTCGCTTATTAGCCCCAAATGGTGGTCTAAACAGAGTAGAACAATCTCCTAACAACCCCTTTTATAGGTTGTGATTAGTAAGGAATCGAAACGCCAATTTGAGTTATGGCTGACTTCAGAATAGTCTTTCTTAGTAAAAAAAGGAAAGTGAAAATTTCATATTCGTAACCTGCTGATTTACTGTCGTTAATAAGGGGAAGAGTTATAAATAAACCGGCATCGATTTTATTGCAGACTCCCCTTTCTAACTCCTGCGAAGAAAATGTGCCTTTATGTCCAGGGGTCACTACGATAGATTTAAATTAAGTTGTTTTTTTTCCGTAATTATGAAATTTAAAAGCTCGTGTTTAAAGGCAGGTATTGCCTAATACCAAGATCAATGTGATCCAGGCATGATCAAGAAATAAGATCACACACACACATACACACACACACACACACACACACACAGTGTGCATTTTCGCATAAACGAAGTAGCAACTTTTTGAAATCCATAAATCTTAAAACTAAAGAAACTAAAAGAAACTAACTTAATTTAACCTAACCTTTCACGAACCAAAAATGGCGTAATAAGTGTTTCGGACGCAATTTTTGGTTCGAAAAGGGATTCCTGTTAAATCCTTAAATAACGAGGCCCTAGCTAACTTTAAATGACGTGACGTGACCTGACCTAATCAAGGCTAACAATTTTTTTTCGACAACAAAAATATTTATATATTTTTATATGGATTTTTCAATGTTTCAAGGTACCAAGAGTGTGTGTGTGTGTGTGTGTGTGTGTGTGTGTGTGTGTGTGTGTGTGTAGCGGTATTCCTAAACTACTACTTTACCG
Organism: Bathynomus jamesi; assembly: GCA_023014485.1. Taxonomy (NCBI): domain Eukaryota; kingdom Metazoa; phylum Arthropoda; class Malacostraca; order Isopoda; family Cirolanidae; genus Bathynomus; species Bathynomus jamesi. The sequence continues at coordinate 97,810 of JAJOZX010004268.1, forward strand.
CGAACGAAAGCCGATACAAAATATGAAAAACTAAAACGATTCTGCGCCGGAGAGAAAGGGGAGCAGAGAAACGAAAAATTAGAAGGAAGGGGTATAGGGGAGAAAAAGAGGGGAAATGAAATGGGAACGGAAAAGAAAAGCTGCCCGGGCTCAACCAGGCGCGCTCCGCTGGATGTCCGGGGCTTCAACAGGACGTCTTCAGCTGGGGTGAAAAATCCTCACTGTAGTTTTGGGGATCCGGAGTCTACGAACCCACAAGAAGATGGGTAGACCCCATCCTACAAAGGTGACAACAGATGTCGACGACGGAACCGCCGACACCTCACCAGTTGAAAGAGAAACTCTTTACCTCCTACGAGGCCACGCTGCAATCTTTGATGATTTCGCTGGAAAAGTAGTTCTCTCAGAAATCTTCGTGAAATAGGGAGTGTAAAGTAGTACTTTAAGCTTTTGTCTGTTGTAAGAACATTCATAGTTCTATCGTCATTGACTAACTACGTGTTTTCGCGCACTATGGTGAGAATAAAAGACGCTCAGTCCACAACCATTCACTCTCATTCGTATCAACAAGAGCTCTCGCTTCTTTCCGACCTCGACGAAGCTTCATCTTGGCCAGAGACTCTGCTGGAAGACTTTGTGGAACTAACTTGGACTCTCCGCTGAAGAACGAAATCTCGCTCGCTGCTGCTGCTGTCGAACTTCACAAAAGTGGCAAAGGACCGGGAAAAGTCCTTGGAAGAAAAGAGTCTCCCTCACGCTACTGCCGAACGAGGTAAGAAAAATAAAACTCGTTCGCTGTTGCCGTGCGTGGCAAGAGAGAAAAATAAGAGAAAATCCATGGAAAAAAAACTGAACACTCAAATTAAAAGTACAGGGTGTTCAAAAAGTCGTACTACACTTGGAAAATTTATTTACATAGTTATATGACAAAAAACGTTCCAACTGTGGTGTGACTTTTTGAACATCCTGTATTTTACAAGTAACCTCTAGATGCAAGAGTAAAAGCATAAAGCCCCTGCGAACCAGAGTCTATGTTAGCGGACTGCGAATACTTTAACACACGCCCCTATTTGTGGAGGATTTGGTGATTTGGTACCACTATAGGTACCCTGAGTCAAAATTAGGGGTTACATGCAAGATAGCCACCCCCTACTCCGTGAGGTTTGAAGACTAACCCACTGCCGATATAGGGGTTGATCCATCATCAATTTACTATGAACTCTAGTTCCCGATAGTAACTTGGCAGAGTGGCGACAGGGTGTAGGAGCGTCTGTGATCTAACACAGCGTGACCTGGAAGAACTAATAACTTGTCTAACCATTTAAGTGGGGCAATTTCTTCTCCCGAAGACTGACGAAAACCTAAATCAGAGTCCTTAACACCCCTCGGGGGCCAGTTGATGAGTGTTGGTAGCAATAGGGACTCATTACCCCCTACAGACAGCTCTATCGTTGGACGGTTCGAGCACGGTGGAGGTGGGATAGTTCTGGGCCTTATCTTCACCGAGTGAATGGTAGAACCTTCTCTCTCTGCTTGGAGAACACGATTGAATGAATGAGTGGCGAATCGAAACTTCCTTCGATCTGACTTTACAGCCACGATGTAATTGTTGACTACAACTGGGGCCGGGAAGCTGGGAATGTCGATTCCTAGTGCTTAAGTGCTTAGGCTCTTAGATGGAAGATTGTAGACACCAATCGACAAGGGATGTACTCCAGGAGCACATTAGGCAGGAGACAGGGAGTGCTGGAAACTTCTGTTTCTCCTGTCACTATCCTCTTCAGCCGATCTTTTTTAATGTCTCATCTACCCTGTGAACAGTCCAGCATGCTCTCAAACACACACACTTCTCCCTCTACTCCTCACTACACATACACGCACCTTACCCACTACAAAATCTTTTCAAAATTTAAAAAAGTGATAGTTTTTAAGTATCTTCACTTCGGTCCTCTCCTTCTCCTTCCACAGGGGGGGGGAGGGGGATTTTTGCGGGCGCTCGCCCTTGGCCCCTCCTTCCTGCATAAACAAAATGAATGGGAATGCAAAAGTTAAACTTAAGTTTAGATTCAAGAATAAAGTGGTGTGTGATCCTTACTCTGAAGAGATGACTTAGGGTGGGATGAGGATGAGGAACCTTTCCGCTTAAGGTGCTACTGTTAAAGTACTTTAAAACACTGATAAGTTGTATGCGCTTTACCTTAGAACACAAATATAAATTAAAATTAAAAATGAGAAATAATAAAATGTAAATAATAAAAAATAAGAATAAATAAAAACTGAGAGGTTCATTTTTTTTCTTACATTTTTATTCGCAGTCCGCTGGCGGCCCCAAAGGGCTGCAGGGGTCGTATCATATTATATTATATTATACAGGGTATACACAAATTATCTTTATAACTTCTATCTCAAATATAAATATTAGAAAACGAGGTACACATATCGTTTTTTGCGCCATCTGTGAGAGAAAGTAATAAAATTTCACGACCTCAAACACTCAATATGGGCACCATTTGTCACACGTAAGACGTCCAAACGGTATTCTAGCTCCATCCATGTACACTGCAACATTTCAACGTCAACTCTCGCAACAGCAGCAGCAATTCTGGTCTTTAAAATCGTCAATGTTGGCCACTGGAGTTGTGTACACGCAGTCTTTTACATAACTCCATAGAAAAAAGTCATAGGGTGTTATGTCTGGTGATCTGGCCGGCGAAGAGATGGGCCCCCCCCACGGTCAATCCACCGATTTGGGAAATGCATGTTAAGGGAATTTCGTACCAACAAGCTCCAATGTGGTGGTGCGCCATCTTGCTGGAAAAACACGTTAGGCTGCAGTTCCTCTAACTGTGGATAGACGTGGTTCTCAAGCATATCCAGATAATTGGTGGTTGTTACGTCGCGTTTGGACGTTTTACGTATGACAAATGGTGCCCATGTTGAATGTGTTTGAGGTTATGTGAAACCTTATTACTTTCCCTCACAAATGGCGCAAAAACGGTATGTGTACTTCGTTTCCTAATATTTTTATTTGAAAGAGAAGTTGTAAAGATATAATTTGTGTACACCCTATATATATATATATACACACACACACACACACACACACACACAATATATATATATATATATATATATATATATATATATATATATGGTGTAACGAAAGTACGTTCTCATAGGGAAATAAGATATAACAGAATTGAACGAGAAAATAGTTTTAACTATATATTACAAACAATACAGTCAACTTGCCAATTAATTTTGCTGAAACCAGAACTTTCGTCTAGCATCCAAAGACATTTCGTCAATATACTTTGGCAAAATTCCCTTCAGAATGTTGCTCGAGTAAGAATTTCCGTTCATGGTTTCATTAAAAAAGTATGGTCCTACGAGGGTTCCTCTATGAATTCCTGCCCACACCGTAATGCTGGGATCAACTTGCGAATGTGCATCTTCAACCCAGTACGGATTTTCGTCGCTCCAGTAACGATAAGCTTATTTCCCTATGAGAACGGACTTTTGTTACACCCTGTGTATATACATATATATATATATATATATATATATATATATATATATATATATATATTATATATATATAGTCATAAATATCCAAGTTGGTCGAACATTTGTGTAAAGTTTCGTCCTTGATCAGTTTTTACCAAGTAGGTCAAACAGGTTATACATTTTTTATTTTCAAATTTTTAATCACTTTCGCTCGTGTTAAAGTAGCGGGATGGGTGAGTATATAAAAAAATTCAGGGAAAGAAGCGTCTTTTTACTGTACCTTTGGTTAGCTTCCGCCCAAATTCTTCATTCTGACGAAGTTCAAGCTTTTCACTCCAGTTTTCACTCAAAGCTTTTCACCTCCAGTTTAACGTGGAATCCGAACCACGCCCCACCAGCAGCCCAGCGTCTTAACCACTAGGACACCCAGGGTACCCAGTTATCTACCAACCACTTTCTTTATTGTGTGGAAGGATGAACAGCTGGGTTTTGCTGGGCGCCGGCTGCCGTCACCGGGTCTCGAACCCGGGACCGGTGGATTCGTATTCAGTGACGCTAACCACTACACCACCGAGGCACATGTAGTGCATGTATACAATGATTATTATTTTTTTAAATTTTACCCAAGTTAGGATATTAATTAAAAAAAACTCGAAGTGAAATAAGTCGTCCTTTATGCTTCCTCAGACTTTACACACCCTCTCATTTGTTTTAGGCTAGATTAAGTTAATCTGAGTTAACCTAACCTAGTGTAACCTAACTTCAAAAAAGCAAGTCGTACAAGAAAATCCGACTTATTTACAAAGTTTGATCTCATTATTAAAAAATGATGGCTTACTATTGGCGCTACTTGGGGATTTAGGCGCATATATATATATATATAATATATTATATACAGGGTGTCCGAGAATTATCTGTACAATTTTTGGCTGTTATTAAAAGTCAACCATGAAGTGTAGAAATTCCAGTGTTGTCCCATTTTTACGGAGAATCTCATTAAGTTTTTTCTGATACCACGTTTTGACAAGTTGTTTAGAAATGTACGCGGGTGACAGACATTGATGATTTAAAAGCAAGAATCACAGCTGCTATTGAGCGAATTGATGTGGATATGCTGCAGCGTACATGGCAACATTGGAGTATCGATTGGATGTTTTGCGAATCACTAATGGTGCACATATCGA
>JAJOZX010004268.1:105000-152500 GCA_023014485.1 Bathynomus jamesi
GTATGTAGAGGAATTACGGCATTTGGAAGAGTGAAGTCCATGGTGTAGTGGTTATCGCGTCTGACCGGCAATCGGAAGATCCCGGGTTCGATTCCCAGGTGGTACTTCATTTTTTCATTTGTTGTTTTCTCTTTCTCGTCTTGCGCGGAATATCTCCTATACAAGCGTCGTTCTTTACGTTATTTATACTGCGTGTTCTTTGCAGTTGAATGTATATAATGTTACGGCATGCGGGAGTGCCCCCTTGGGGCATTGGTTTCTGCGAGTATGTAGAGGAATTACGGCATTTGGAAGAGTGAAGTCCATGGTGTAGTGGTTATCGCGTCTGACCGGCAATCGGAAGATCCCGGGTTCGATTCCCAGGTGGTACTTCATTTTTCATTTGTTGTTTTCTCTTTCTCGTCTTGCGCGGAATATCTCCTATACAAGCGTCGTTCTTTACGATATATATATATATATATATATTTATTGTGTGTGCGTGTGTATGCCCTTCCCCTTTAAGAAATGCTGTGTACACCCCTGAATACAGGAGCTACCCAAGATATGGCTGGAACCAAAGAATCCCTCGGAATTCATGGCGCAGAGATAGGTTATATAGTTGTACGAAAAATTAAATAAACTCATCCATTGCAATTGATTTGGATAGCTGCGGCTGGAGAATATGTTTTGTATCTACAATGACAAACCTTTTGCATATCTGGCAACACTATACGCATGCGTAATCGCGCGCACAAACCTTAATGCGCTCAGTTGCGAAGAGGACGAGGCGTGAGAGTAAGTAAACTACTTATATATCGTCATAATATGTTGAACGAAGGTACTTTGCTTACATATTTCATTGGGAATAAGGTAGTATTCCTAGTATGAACGTAGTGATATTTTAATGTGATTGATCACCTTTGGTATTAGTTTCCTTTGCATTTCAGGCATCATTTTGGTGCAGATAACGTGAGGAGCATCGTGTATTATGCCTAATGACTAGATTGAAGGAGCTCTCGAATGACCTACGTAGGAGCATGGTCAATGCTCCTACACCTTGAGAGGAGTAAAAGGAGATATCAGCAAAATATGTAATCCATGTGTCAACGGTTTGTCAAATTATTTACGAATGGACGGACAAAGACGACGACGACAACCTTGCCCAGCAGTGACCGGCCATTGAATATCTTACTCAGATGATTAGGAGACTCGTTCGTGAGGTTATCAGTAATCCAAGAGCGACATCTAAGGACCTTTAAGGATCTTTAGCAAGCGCCAACTCGCACGTTCATCGCCCCACAATATAAAACATGAACCGATCAGGACTTCAAGAGCGGGTCGCACGACGAAAGCCTCTGTGGTCGAAGAAACACAAAGTCGATAGACGAAATTTCGCTAGGGCCCAGCTGTGGAAAGGTACTTTGTCTCATCTGTTCAAAGTCCCTTTCCCCAGGTGGTACGAGTATCGTCCAGGTGGACCCGAACGAAGCTTCGTTTGTTGACTTTGTGCTTCCTCGACATCAGTGGCTTTCGTCATAATCGGCTAAGCCAACTAGTGGTTGGCCTCATTAATAATTAATAAAAATACTACTACTAATAATAATAATAATAATTGGTGATAATAATAAATAAAAATAAACCAATAAATAAAAAATAAAAATAATTAAAAACTAATTAATGACATAAATAAATGGAAATACAAAATCAATATATAAAAATAAAATAAAAATAAAATTAAATTAAATAAAAGTAAAGAATTATAATAAAAATGACGATAAAATAACTTAAAAAAAGAACAGAAATAACAAATAAAATAAATTATTAGAAATAATAATTATTCCATTATTATTATTAATTTCATGACGTCGCTTGAAACTTGCAATGACTGTGTCCATGTAGGCTATAAACAGGAGTGGTGATATAACACTGCTCTGTTTCACCCCTGTTCTAACTTCAAACCACTCATCATTTTTGTGTCCAGTCCTTTGCATTCGCTAACTTGATACAAACTTTTCAAAGCCCTAAGAAGTGTCCCCCCTTATCCCATAAATCTCCTCCAAACATCTCCACATTCTTCCTATGGGCATTGTATCGAATGCTTTTTTAAGATCTATGAATATTACATAGATGTTAGTATTAAATTCCCATGCCTTTTCTATAACAGAACTAAGGCCAAAAAGGCCGGAGATTCTTAGTTGACCTCAGACCTTTTTCTCTTTCTTTCATTTTCTATCTCTTTCTATTATAACTAACCAACGAAAATAAATTTCTAATATTATAGATCGTTGATCTTTGATCGTTGTCTCACCTTTCCTCTAAGACAATGCTTCTCAACCTCGCTCAAGCCCTCTCCAAGCGTGCGCTCGTTGAGACGCTTTTCCTCAAGAGTGTAACTTACTCTTGACGATTGACGCATCTTCTCCGAGCTGAACTCTGTCGCCGATCCAACTGACTCTCACTGACTCCAACTTTCTTCCGCGATTCAACGTTCCTTAGAGTTTCAACGTCTCTCGTTGATTCACCGACTCCTCGCTCGACATTTGCCTTCGCCGTCTTTCGCTCGATGTCAACGAAGGCTTGTGTTTCCGAGTAACGCATGAAGCCCGTTCCATTAACGCTGAAGACGTTCCACCTTCCATCTTCTCCATTACCAGTCAGCAGAAGTCTCCAATCGCCATTCGTTATTTTATACAACCTTTTCATACTATTCTTATACAATTTGTCTGTTGTTACGATTGTTAATAGAGGTTATTGAAGCAATGTTATGTTAATCCTTAATTCTAGTGTATATATATATATATATATATACACACACTATATATATATATATAATTATATATATACACACAGTAAACCCTCGTTCAACGCATGTTTGTCCAGTGAGAATTTGCTTATACACGGAAAAATAAATGTGAACAATTATTTGCCGAAAACGGAAAATTTGATTATACACGGTCCGCCAAACACGCTCTAATACAGTAGTACTGTACGCGTGCCAATTCACGCTCTAGTGTTTTCTCCTACACTCTCCAACACTCCCCCATCTCCCTCCCTCTCGCGTCACCCCTCGCATCACCCTTTGTCTCAGTCCCGCTACCGCGTTAAGTTCAGTGAAGTTGTGTTGGATTGTTTCTGTTGTATTTTGCCGTTGTTTTGCTATTACCCTTAGACAGCAGTATGGCACCAAAACGTAAAGCATCCGCAAGTGATAGTGAAGAGAAGAAAAGTCGTATGGTTATGACATTAGCCGAAAACAAAGATTCTAGATAAGTTGCGTGGTTGCGTGGTTGCGTGGTGGTATTATGTTCTTATTTCATATACAATGTAGGTAGGGAAATTCATTTATGTGTGAACAAAAAATCTACGGATCTAAGTAGTAATGGGAGACTTTACGCGGCCGCGTTCACAAAGTATCCCCATTTATCCCATAAGGCAGGGGTTCCCAAATTGTGTTCCGCGGAACACTTCTCACGGTATACAAGTGTTCCGCGGAACACCAATTTGGGAACCCCTGCGGCCTAAGGTATTAAGTTTGTCCAACGCGGATTTACCTAACGCGCCATTCTCGAGGAACCTAACCCCCGCGTTGGACGAGGGTTTACTGTACATGTATGTGTGTGTGTGTGTCTGTGTGTATTTCATGTGGACATATGCAAAGCCTATTTAATATTGAAAAGGGAACCCAGGTTGAAACTATGAAAATTGCTCGAGTGACGATGAAAATTTTAAGCCTTTGTTAAATTCATCGTATTAAAATGTTTACTTTTGGGAAAACGGATCTGTTCAATTTTTTAACAGGTTCACCTTTATTGTTTTTATTCATTTGTTTATAGGGTTTTTATTTACTGATATTATTCAAAGGATTCTAATTAATTTTACAATTACGTTAACGCCTCTCTCTCTCTCTCTCTCTCTCTCTCTATATAAATATATATATATATATATATATATATAAAATTTGTTACTTAAGGGTTCGAAATAGGTTCCCCGTGGATTAATAATTCAAACAATTTGTCTGTTCTAACGACAAAAATTACTTTAATTGGACACGTGACTGATTTAAGGTGATCCAATGTGCTTTAAAATAACTTGGGTAAATTTAATTTTACTATCGTATCTACATTACTATTTCGACACTCAGTCAATATATATATATATATATATATATATATATTATATATAAAGTAATTTAAGAACAAATATTTCTTATATAAGTAGTGTACACATAAATCAGAGAAACCACCATGGACGAGAAACGGCGCTCTTTCAATCAATAACTGTTACCCTTCATCAGCTAAATAACTTAAGCCTCAAAATAATAAAGAACCCCACAACGAAATTAGAGGTCCTCTTAAACTCTTCTCTATCATTAAATTATTAACGACAGCCTTATAGGCTTATGAAGTTGGGTGGAGAGAGAGAGAGAGAGAGAGAGAGAGAGAGAGAGAGAATCAACGTATAAATGTAATAAAAATAGCTGTAAATGTCTAGTAGCAGGATGGAATCTAGATGGCTTTTGATCGCATTTGTATACGTTAAAATAACGTGTTGGTACGACATTATAAGACTTGAACTTCGCTTTAATGAACTCTTTTTCCCAATTAACGTTTAATCTCTTGATTTAAAGAATCGAACAATCTTCGTTAACATTCTACGCGAATGTTAACGTCTTTCGTTTCAATGCAAACAAAAATGGAATCTATTAGATTCCAGCGGTGGTGCCAAACAACTGCTATCATTTATTACACTATTCACACCGAGTTAGTTTAATAAATACTATTTTAAAACAATTTATATATATATATATATATATATATATATATATATATATATATATATATATGATGAATTTCACAATTAAACACGTGAAATGAATGAATGATGCAAACCCACAAGGAAAAAGGAAAATGATTCCAAGGCCTTTTGTTTATTCAGAAGTACACCTCGTCAGGGAATTATATATATATATATATATATATATATATATATATATATATATATATATAAACTAGGGGGATATGAATTAAAACAAGGTATGACTTCACATATAGAAGATACATCTTGTCAGTACATCTCGTCAGGGAATGACGAGGTATATATATATATATATATATATATATATATTATATATATATATCTCGTCAAGGAATGACGAGGTAATATATATATATATATATTATATATATATATATTATCTCGTCAAGGATGACGTATATATATATATATATATATATAATATATATATATATATATATATATATATATATAATCATGCGGGTTGCTTCTACAGAGCTTCAATTTAATATTTAGGAGAAATCCAATGACAAGGAGAAATGTAAATGCCATGAAAAGTCTTCTTTAATGCGCAACGTTTCGAGCAATACGCTCATCTTCAGGCTGTATGATAACAATGTGAAATTAAAATCAATAATTGAATGAAAAACAAGACAAAGAAAATTTCTATAACCTATTCATAAAGGCAAACTTTAAAAGACTGAAAAAAGAGGGTTAAATTCTAAGTTATACAGATTTACATTTAAAATTAAGAAGCTATTTTTAAATACATATAGTAAATGTGAAATTAATACACTGGAAAAATTAACAATAGTACACTGGAATAATGAAACTAACTAACCTTTCACTGCAATTTCCGAGGCTAGACTGATTTAAGCAAAGGCAAAACGAGAAAACATAAGATAAGATAAGATAAGATAAGATAAGATGGAGGGCGATTGGGGAAGGGGGGATTATAAGGAATTGGGGAAGGAGGAGGGATTATAAAAAGTTTAAAGGGACGCTGATGAGTCAACATTTAGCGTAGGGGTCAAAGTTTTAATGTAAAGCGATTCCAAAATTCTAAGTGAGTTGGGACAAGTATTACAACCAAGAATTTTAAAATTGTCTAAAGTGACATCAGTTTTACATTTTACTGTGTTCCGAATACTAGAACTTCTTTAGTTTTTAAAATTTTACCTGTTCGGCCACTTATTCCCATATGCGAATAAAATCTAGCCCTGAGAGAGCGAACAGTGCTGCCAATGTAATTCCCAAGGAGACACCTAGGGCAGGTAAATAAATATACAACACCGCTACGCAACGAGTCAGGGGTTCGATCCTTCGCTGAGAAAAAGCTACCTAAAGACGTTTTATTAATAAATATGATGCGGAAATCAGTATGATAAAAAAATTTCCTTAACAACTTTGTAAATTTAAGCTTAAATTCCTTATTCAAAGGACCCATTTCAGGTACCAAGAAATATTTTATATCCTTCGGCACTGTAATACAAGGAAGTTGAGGGCTATAAACATTATTTAAGAAGGATCTAATTAGTTTATCTACATATTGAACAGGAAAACTATTATTGTAAAGTATGATCTTAGATTATTAAATTCATCATTAAGTAAGGTAAAACTAGAGGTCAAATTATATCCTCTGAACAGGAGAGTTTTAATACAAGACATCTTATAGTTGAAATCAGTAAAACTAAAAAAATTCATGCCCAAACCAGTGAAAGTGGGTTTCCTGTAAACTGATGTAGTAATAGAATCACCGTTTTTCGAAATTAAAATCTAAAAAGGGAGGGAGCCATTTTTCTCAGTTTCCATTGTATACGTTATATTGGGGTGCAAAGAATTTAGGAAGTTAAAGAATTGTTGCGCTTGTACCGCATTATCAAAGACAGCTATCGAATCATCAACGAAGCGTCGATAGAAAATTGGCTTGAGATGAGTGGGAGATTGACTAAAAATTACACTTTCTAAATGAGTCATAAAAAAATCAGCTGCTAACGGTCCGACAGGTGATCCCATCCCTACACCATCAATTTGTTGGTAAACCTTATTGTTGAAAGTAAATAGCATTGTTTGAAGACCAATTCTAAAAGTTCCTTAAAATGAGACAATGAAAAACCATGAAAATATCAACCGAGCTAAAAACCCTATCTAAAATAATGGCAATAGTTTCAGATACAGGTACATTTGTGAAAAGCGACTTTACATCAAAACTGACAAAAAACTTTTTTGAATCGAAGTTCTCACCAAGAAGGTCTTTTTGGAATTCAAACGAGTTATTTATAGTGTAAGCATTTTTCGCAAAGGGTGACAGGAGACGAACAACAAATTTTGCCAATTGAAAGGTGGGTAAGTTATACGAAGCTAAAATAGGACGGAGAGGTGTTCCAACTTTATGGATTTTAGGCAACAGTATAATTGAGCAAGATTAGCACCAGATGCGAACAACTGAGAGTAAGTATCGTTTTTTATTATCTTTAAGGACTTTAGTCGTGACAGAAATCTATTAACCTGGTCTTCTAACCTTATTCTTGAACCTGTCAATAAAGTCATTGTAAGGTTAGAAGACCAGGTTAATAGATTTCTGTCACGACTAAAGTCCTTAAAGATAATAAAAAATACTTACTCTCAGTTGTTCGCATCTGGTGCTAATCTTGCTCAATTATACTGTTGCCTAAAATCCATAAAGTTGGAACACCTCTCCGTCCTATTTTAGCTTCGTATAACTTACCCACCTTTCAATTGGCAAAATTTGTTGTTCGTCTCCTGTCACCCTTTGCGAAAAATGCTTACACTATAAATAACTCGTTTGAATTCCAAAAAGACCTTCTTGGTGAGAACTTCGATTCAAAAAAGTTTTTTGTCAGTTTGATGTAAAGTCGCTTTTCACAAATGTACCTGTATCTGAAACTATTGCCATTATTTTAGATAGGGTTTTTAGCTCGGTTGATATTTTCATGGTTTTTCATTGTCTCATTTTAAGGAACTTTTAGAATTGGTCTTCAAACAATGCTATTTTACTTTCAACAATAAGGTTTACCAACAAATTGATGGTGTAGGGATGGGATCACCTGTCGGACCGTTAGCAGCTGATTTTTTTATGACTCATTTAGAAAGTGTAATTTTTAGTCAATCTCCCACTCATCTCAAGCCAATTTTCTATCGACGCTTCGTTGATGATTCGATAGCTGTCTTTGATAATGCGGTACAAGCGCAACAATTCTTTAACTTCCTAAATTCTTTGCACCCCAATATAACGTATACAATGGAAACTGAGAAAATGGCTCCCTCCCCTTTTAGATCTTTTAATTTCGAAAAACGGTGATTCTATTACTACATCAGTTTACAGGAAACCCACTTTCACTGGTTTGGGCATGAATTTTTTTAGTTTTACTGATTTCAACTATAAGATGTCTTGTATTAAAACTCTCCTGTTCAGAGGATATAATTTGACCTCTAGTTTTACCTTACTTAATGATGAATTTAATAATCTAAGATCATACTTTACCAATAATAGTTTTCCTGTTCAATATGTAGATAAACTAATTAGATCCTTCTTAAATAATGTTTATAGCCCTCAACTTCCTTGTATTACAGTGCCGAAGGATATAAAATATTTCTTGGTACCTGAAATGGGTCCTTTGAATAAGGAATTTAAGCTTAAATTTACAAAGTTGTTAAGGAAATTTTTTTATCATACTGATTTCCGCATCATATTTATTAATAAAACGTCTTTAGGTAGCTTTTTCTCAGCGAAGGATCGAACCCCTGACTCGTTGCGTAGCGGTGTTGTATATTTATTTACCTGCCCTAGGTGTCTCCTTGGGAATTACATTGGCAGCACTGTTCGCTCTCTCAGGGCTAGATTTTATTCGCATATGGGAATAAGTGGCCGAACAGGTAAAATTTTAAAAACTAAAGAAGTTTCTAGTATTCGGAACACAGTATAAATGTAAAACTGATGTCACTTTAGACAATTTTAAAATTCTTGGTTGTAATACTTGTCCCAACTCACTTAGAATTTTGGAATCGCTTTACATTAAAACTTTGACCCCTACGCTAAATGTTGACTCATCAGCTGTCCCTTTAAACTTTTATAATCCCTCCTCCTTCCCCAATTCCTTATAATCCCCCCTTCCCCAATCGCCCTCACCATCTTATCTTATCTTATCTTATCTTATCTTATGTTTTCTCGTTTTGCCTTTGCTTAAATCAGTCTAGCCTCGGAAATTGCAGTGAAAGGTTAGTTAGTTTCATTATTCCAGTGTACTATTGTTAATTTTTCCAGTGTATTAATTTCACATTTACTATATGTATTTAAAAATAGCTTCTTAATTTTAAATGTAAATCTGTATAACTTAGAATTTAACCCTCTTTTTCAGTCTTTAAAGTTTGCCTTTATGAATAGGTTATAGAAATTTTCTTTGTCTTGTTTTTCATTCAATATTGATTTTAATTTCACATTGTTATCATACAGCCTGAAGATGAGCGTATTGCTCGAAACGTTGCGCATTAAAGAAGACTTTTCATGGCATTTACATTTCTCCTTGTCATTGGATTCTCCTAAATATTATATACCGGGTGGCCCAAAAAAAATGGCACCAATTTTGAGAAGTGATATCTCAATAACCATTGCAACTAGGGACTTACAAAAACAACCAAATGAAAGATAATTATTTTCTCTTTAAATACTTATTCTATGGCTTGATGGTTATAAGCCCATATAATGCCCAAATTGGCTTCCAAAACAAATATACAAAAAAAAGTTGCGCATTTATATTTATTCCTTGATCCTAATTTTATATGAAATTTTTCTATTCCGACCCCTCAAGATGGGATTGAGAGAATCTGATAAGAACATTATACAAGCACTACGTGAAGAAAAAGGATATTCATTAAACATAATCCTTTACGAATTTCCAAATAGAAATTGGAAAAAAAGAACTGTGGCACATTTTTTACAAAAACTTAAAGAAACCGGCAGCAGTCAACGGCGTCCGGGAAGTGGTCGACCAGAAACTAATTATTCGCTGTACTGTGAACGTGAAATCCCGGTTTCTTTCGCAACTTCACGTTCACTTTATTTGTTCCCGGTTGTTCCTCTTGACTTAAAACCATTTCATTTACTTTTTCAATGTTTTCTGGCGTTCTAATAGTTTCTGGTCGACCACTTCCCGGACGCCGTTGACTGCTGCCGGTTTCTTTAAGTTTTTGTAAAAAATGTGCCACAGTTCTTTTTTTCCAATTTCTATTTGAAATTCGTAAAGGATTATGTTTAATGAATATCCTTTTTCTTCACGTAGTGCTTGTATAATGTTCTTATCAGATTCTCTCAATCCCATCTTGAGGGGTCTGGAATAGAAAAATTTCATTTAAAATTAGGATCAAGGAATAATATAAATGCGCAACTTTTTTTATATATTTTTTTTGGAAGCAATTTCGGGCATTATATGGGCTTATAACCATCAAGCCATAGAATAAGTATTTAAAGAGAAAAGAATTATCTTTCATTTGGTTGTTTTTGTAAGTCCCTAGCTGCAATGGTTATTGAGATATCACTTCTCAAAATTGGTGCCATTTTTTTTGGGCCACCCGATGTATATATATACTTGTCAAAGTTATTCTTATATGAGAATGATTCTTATAATTAGTAATCAGAAATTGGTTTCACTTGGATCGGGAATAATAAAAATTATATTTAAAGACGGCTTATTCTGAGATGTGTGATTCTTATATGCCATTTGTTACCCCTCCCACACCATGACCACCCATAATCTAAAAAAAAGAAACGCGTTCTTTAGATTTCTAAAATTTTGTCATGCAACTCCCCCAACAAATATAAAATCGAATAACATAAAAACCATCGCGGTTTTATTCTTCATGTTCAAAATGAAAGGTACAACAATGTTCCTCCAGAAAAAACCGTATATATATATATGCGCCTCGGTGGTGGTGAGATTAGCGTCGCTGACTACGAATCCATCGGCCCCGGGATCGAGACTCGGTGACGGCAGCCGGCGCGCAGCGAAACCTAGCTGTTCATCCTTCCACACAATAAAGAAAGTGGTTGGTAGATAAATAGGTACCCTGGGTGGCCTGGTGGTTAAGATGCCAGGCTTACTGCTGATAGGGCGTGGTTCGGATTCCACGTTAAACTGTAGTCTAAGTGGAGTGAAAAGCTTGACCTTCGTCAGAATGAACAATTCGAGCGGAAGCTACCTAACGAAAGGTGTTATATATATATATATATATTTATTAGGGTGGTCCAAAAAATAAAATTTTGTAAATTTTTACCTCCACGTGGCTGCTCCTGTTCCTATATCTATCAAACATCTCCATGCCAAATTTCAGCAAAATTGAATATTTACTAGTCGCTATGAATTTCATTTCACTACTCATTCTCTAGTAGATTGATCTTCTGGGTTAAAAAATAAAAAAACAAGGGCAAATACTAGTTTATTTGTTTGAAAACAGATTAAATCTCAAAGAAAACAGCTTATTTTTTTTAGAAAACAGAATAACTCTTAAAGAACAGATTAATTTTTAAAGAACAAAAATGATATGTTTGATAGAAAATTACATTTATCATTCGTTTATAATATACATCATTACTTAGATTAACGCTTCATCACTGACTCCTTCGAAGACGATTAGTCGTCTTGGCGATGTTTTGCTACTAATCGGAGGATGAATTGTTTTTGTTCTTCATCCTTCGTCAAAGATGTATTATATGCCTTGATTCGTTTTTCTGTATCCACCCGAAGAGGATGCCAGTGGGCATCGAAACTGTTGTGGAAATAAACTCTGTCTATTAGAGTGGGTTTTTATTATCTTAATTGCATCATCCTCTGAAAGATGGGGGAGTCAATGTGGCGTGACTGCCGCGTCCTCTAAAAATGAAGCGGTTAGAAAATGATTGGCTAATTAATTAATTGAAAATGTGAAAATCATAGCGACCTCTTATTATGTACTGAATCGACAGATATTTTACACAAAAACACTTCACATCTAAAGGAATAAGAGCAGCCATGTGGAGAGCATTTCCAACTATTTTTACATTTTAGCTCAAATTTTGGACCACCCTAATAATAATATACATATATATATATATATATATATATATATATATATATGATTCTTCAGATTCTATTTTAAAGAAATAAGATTGACGTGCATTTTAGGGAATTACCAGTTCATCATATTGTATAATAAAGTACTTTTTCCCCAACTTTATCCGGATAAAATGAGTTTGTGGCCCGGATCAAACGGGAGTCTTCCCATTGGTGCATGAACTTTGCTCTAAAGCAGGGGTGGGCAAAATATAATCTGGGTGATAGAATTTGTATAAATATATATATGTATTTGGAGGCATACAGGAAAATTTGTTTCTGACGATGTGGTAAGTGGTAACGGTGTTACAAACTATTACTGTAAAGGCCAATCGGCCCACGATTGTAGCTCAACCTTTTTAATTGGCCCTCCGATCGAAATAATTGCCCGCCCACTCTTCCTCTAAAACGTGAGATCGAAACTATGGCGCAAAATGTTTACCTATACAGTTCTATACAGGTAAACTGTAGTACCTTTTCAGCTCCTAAAATCTCTTCTTTGACTTCGTAAAAAACTTAATGTAACTTTTCATGCTATCTTTTATTTTTCATTGCCCTGTAATGCGTAAATGAGTACACGAAATAAGTGTACGCATGGTGTGAATGAACTCTGAAGGTATTCGTTTAATTGTACTTTTCCTACTTTCCTACAAATTTTCTTTTACAACAATTTTCTGTCAGCAGTGGCTGGCGAAGGACGGAGAGAGAGAGAGAGAGAGAGAGAGAGAGAGAGGAGAGAGAGAGAGAGAGAGAGAGAGAGAGACTTATTTGTTTTATACTTTATTGATACTGCTATTCCTATGCTAAAACTTTACACGTCTGTGGGGAATGGGGTATTTTTGTGGGCATTCACCCTTGGACCCTATTTCCCGCTTAAAAAGAAAAGTGTTAGCGTGGTATCAGTTTTTAATATCCTTTATTTTCATTTGCGTTTTCTATTTTTTCTTTTCTACTTCTTTCTTGGCCTAACCTAGAGTGGATCTTAGGGTGTTTGTTAGCCTGTAACTAAAGTTTTAAGCTATATCGTCTCCTACTGGCGTTTGCTAAATTCTTTATTGAAACTTCGTCGTAATTTTCGCATATTTTTACGCGAAGGATCGAAAATGGGAGCCAAACATAAGGAACGAAATGGTGGTCTCTCTTTCAATATTTCAACCGAATTACTAATTGTTTGCTTGAAAACTGCTTTATTTTATGTTTTTTTGCGCAGTATAATGTCAAAAGAAGCATAAAATTGACAAAAAAATTAACTAAACTAACAAACTTCATAACACATACTCTAAAAAGAGGAAATGTCAAGCTTTTAAATAAGACATATCCTAGGAGATGCTATACCGACCTAAAAGACGACAAATATTTTAATTAGATATATATGATGTAACCTTTGGAAGAATACCATATATATATATATATATATATATATATATATACACACACTGTAGATACTGTGTAATGTGTATATAAGTGAAGTGAGCCATGAAAATTAAATAGACATAATAGTGAATTAGGACCTTTTTATACTATATTAAACTTTACTTAACAGAAACAAATAAATCTTTAATAATCATATTTTTGTCCGCAAAACTCGTATCGTGGATGCGTTAAATCCAATCATATTGTAGAATATTAAAAAATATCTTTGAAATAACTAATATTTAGTTTTTTATTCATTTCGTATATCTCCATTTTGGGATTTATTTACTTTTTCAAAATATTTCTTTAAATATTTAACCATTTTGCGTAGTTTTCTTATTCTTTTTGAAGGAGTTGTATAAAATAATAAGAAAATATTGGTTTGAAACGCAATACAAATTGAATTGAAGATACAATATTGGATTTTAACCGAATAATCCCCCGATCACAGGTTTAATAAAAGAAAAAATATATATAATACATTATTAACTTTCTTGTAAAGAAATGTTATTGTAGTCGATAAAATGGGAAGCTGAATGGAAAATAGACAGAGATAAATAGATAGATATATAACTGTATATAACTGGAGAGAGAGAGAGAGAGAGAGAGAGAGAGAGAGAGAGAGAGAGAGACTTCAAAGACCTTTCGATTCCCTCTGGGAACTTCCTGTTATTAAACTATTGCATTTTTAAATTATTTTTAGCAGTAGTCGAAAACTGGACAGTATAAGGCTGTCTCCCCATCTTTTGCTCCCTCCCCGCCAGAGGCGGGTACGGAAAAAGGTTGAAAAAAATACCTTGCCCAATGGAAAAGTATCCAAGGAAATTTTACAGGAAAGAGAATATATAAACTAATTCGACAATTATGTTATGCACACACACAGAAATCGTACACTAGAGAGCATCGTTGTATAAACTAACAATAATATACTTGTCCTAATCCTATATTAGCTACTTGGTATCGTCATAAAAACCTCGAACATATGGTTTTGATTTTCTACAAAAATTTACAACTCCATTTACCTTGGTATCGGACCAACGAAGAAACGGAGGAAGTTAATTTACAGACTTGCAGACTGTAAAGGACCCGAACATCCACTCAAAGTTAGTCAAAATTGTTAAAAAAAAAAAAGATTCTGAAATATCATGAACTCGCATCATACTTTCACTAATCTTCGTGTATTTAAAGTAATTCTCAAAGAAAGCGGAGAAACTAAAATGGAGGTAAGTCGTACTTTCTCCTGTCAGTCAATGTTGATAAAGGAAACTGTTATAAAAAAAAAACACGGAAGTTCAAAAAGGTTTTGCAGAAAGAATTCTTTACGATCAGTTGTACCAATAGTTCGTCCATTTTGTGTACACGACAGAATTGCTAAAAATTTAATTAGTCTACACTCCGTGTTTTTCTAAAAGATTTTGCATTTATTTTGCTTCTAAAACGTCAGAAGACCAGTGGAAGGAACAAATTCACAATTACGCTGTCAGAATGTCAAATATTGATTATTTATTTCATAATTTCGTCTGCCATATCTTTAATCTCAGATAACTTCCGTACTTTCATTTCTCTACTGCAACGCAGAGAGTGGGTTCTCTTTAAGAAAGGAAAAGGGGGGGTAACTTTGGTTGCATACGAGTTAATATGAATACTCATCCACCGTGTCCACCCAACTCGAGGATCATCCCTGAGATCAGATGATTCGTTGACAGAGTACAGTGAAGAGTGCATGCTGAGAATTGTGAAGAGAGTTAATATTAAATTAATATTAAATTCCTCACAGAGTATCATATATCTCATTGAAGCCCAGAATATTGTCAATACTTAATTCACCGCGAATAAAATTTACTGCTTTTTTTCTTAAATGAGCTTAAAGGGTTTCTTCCATTAAAACAATGAACACATTATTTTCATATATTTTGATTGTCAAATGTTCACATGAAATTTCATCTCTCCGCCTATGGAATCTCATCTGAGAACTCTCGCGAGTGCTCCGAAACCAAACCCGACCCCAAACTCTCCTCCCTACTTTTCAGCTCTGTGTAAACTAAACTTCCCAAAAAAATCTACTCTACATACTAACATCATCAAATTTCTTCAGAAGCTAACAACTCCCGAGCACTCTCATCTTGACATTATTCGCTGCTCTGAAACTCGGACCAAGCCGTTAACTCCATGTTGTATTTACGGATGTAAAGTAAAATAGTGTTTTAAAGAGAATTAGACGTAGTGCTCTTTTGTCCATTATTTTCAACTAGAGTTAGACAAAACACTTTTTAATTCACATTTCATGTACTGCGCAAAGTAACTCCGACCAGTAAGAACGAAATTAAGTTCTATGGTGATAAAAGGGAGTACGTACAGTTGTTTAGATTTTCTATCTACCATCTATTCCAAAGGGTGGAATGAACTGGGCAGTAAAGTAGGTGTGGTCCAGTGTATTTCAACCACTGGGACCGATGGTGCGTTCGTGGGGAAAAGTTAGCTAAAGAATTAAAGTCTGTGGAACAGTACTAAAAAATTTTTAGTCGAAAAATAATCTCAGTTATAGGAAAGCCATTGGATTATTGGTCAGATACTTCCTCAACCACTTATGAATTATTACTAAATTTTTATTTTGTGTGGAAAGGAGAATTTTTCCAAATAGATTTTATATCCTCGGTTAATTTTTAACTGCCACAACCATACAACACAAACAAAAAGATACGTGAGCAAGCATCCATGTTAATGACTTAAGATTGCAGCGATAATTATAGTAGTGTGTAGGCAAAAATTTATAATTCACCTTCACGTATCGTACAATTTCTATAATTCATATCGCATACTTCTATTTAAAATAGAATCTCGCAAAATAAAAGGTTTTAAGGGGAAAGTTTTAAAGGAAGAATGTATGTGGTTCACTGTCTTTCATTTATTATCTCATTCCTAAAATAATTTTCTTCTCAACTTATGGGAAAAATATGGAGAAAATTAAAAAACCTTTCGAGTGAGTGGAGGCCTAAATTAACTTCAATTAAATGGGTCGTCGATGCAATACAAAAACCAATTGTTTATTTAATTGAATTCTCATACTGATTCATTTATTTGTCTTTGCGTGTGATTAAATATCACGTATAGACAAACGCCTGTATACTTTTTGGTTACAACTACCAAATGCATAAATAGCTACTCGGAAAATCAACCCAAATTGTTAATGAAATTCAATCAAGTTCAACCGCTAAAGACTATTAACCATAGGTTTTTTTTCTAATACCAGATTTACGCATTACATGATTAGTGCCACGCATATCGCATGCTAAGGTCAAACATGTGGGATTGGTTGTCAAATAGTTTGGTTGTTACAACCAATAATTTTTTCTGTATATAAATCATTCACTTCTATATACCAAACAATACTTAAGAATAACGGCATTAAACTCAAACTAGAATTTTGGTCCCAAGCCCAGTAGGAAGAGAAAATTATATATACTGTGGGATATTAAGTAGCCAAATTTATTTCAAACATTTCAATTTAGATGATGCAGTGACCCGTGGTTCTGATTCCACGTAAAGCTGTAGGCCTCATCCGTCATATGACCTTAGATGTTGCGAAGAAAGTTAAACAACCAACCTAATACATTATTAATGTTATTGTTGGTTATCACCTATATTGAACTTGGTATTATTTGACTTAAGATTATTGCATTTTGTACGACATTTTCAATCGAGTGAAAACAGTTCAATGAGGGAAAAAAAAAAAAAAAAAAAAACAATGGAAGAATTTTATTTGTCGAAAATTCAATTCTTTTGCCATAAATTTAAAATTATGTAATAGGGAACTACACGGATCTGAATCTCGATTTGATGAATTCTAATTGGTTTCGGATCTCTTTTTTTTTATTGTATAGGATCTGAATCCAATAGAAATTAATATATACGAGTATATATATATATATAAAATTATAAATCACCAAATTCCTCCTACATTTTCGTCGGTAGTCATTGAAGGTACATTAGTTCCTACGTGTGATATCTTTTATTTATTTTTAATTTTTAATCAATTACGCTTACAATAACTTAAGATAGGGAGAAGTTTCATTAAAAAAATTAGAAAATGCGCTCTTTTATCGTATAAAATTATTATTTTTTCTGTTTTCACTCGCGTTAGGATTTTAATTAAAAACTCGAAATCAAATTCTTACTACTTCATGCTACTTCAGGATTTTACACACCTAGTTTTTTATTTTATTTTAGGTTAGGTTAGGTTAGGTTAGGTTAGGTTAGTTCTCAGGGGGATCCGGGTGCTCAGTAAAATACGAGTCTATGTGAAAAATTTAAGTTTATTTTTCCAGCAAAAATTACAAAATATGTAAAATCAGACATTTTCAAATGAAAAACTCCTGTAATATTACAATTTTAAAGGTGAAATTTTCTTTCTGTTAGTCGTAAGCTTAGTCTTAACAGCTCATGCGAAACTGTTAGTCTACGTCTTTCAATGAAATACCTGTGCATACGTTGCACTTGTTAATCTTCTTAAAAAGTAACACATACGTAGTTAATTCCATCGCTTTGTTTTAATTGCAACTATTGATGAGAAGTCCAGTTTGCACGAGCACGAGATTGCAAAATGGAAGTTAAAACTTTCAGTGCTTCACGCACCAATTCTGAATACTCATTTTTCGCTGCTATTCAAGGTGTACATCATTCTTTTGAGGGGAATGACAAACGGTGTCAGAAGAACGTTCACTCAACTTACTGTGTAGGTTTCCCGCAAGTTTGGCAGACTCTACACCCTTTCAGTGAACGGATTAGGTTATCCACCTCTTATCAAGCCTTCCATCGTCACGTGGGAAATAGTTCGGGAACTGTTTTTGCAGGTAAGTGTGAGCTGCATCACTATTTAGGGTAGGGGGTTCGTGATTTTTTTTTAGGTCAAAATAGGTTCAACAGCACAAAACAGGTTGACAAACACCGCATGTCACCGCATTAAACCATCAAAGTGATTTTCGAAATAAGAAAACCCTAACTCGTATTAAAAATAAAGAGACACGGAAAATGGTAGAATCCATTATTATTAACATTTCTAATAACTTAACTTTAATAAGGATTCTAAAACCTTTTACATTAAACATTCTTAAATTTGACTCAAAATTTAAAAAAACAACAAATAAAAGAGGTTCCTCCCCCATAAATGTAAATGGACCTTTCCCTTTAGATTGTTTGAGGTCAGTCAGTTTATTAGAGGAGCATCCAAGTTATGAGCAGTCCGCTTCCGTTTTCTGTTATCCCGCTTTTGGTTTTTAATCGTTTTTAAACTTTTATATCTTATTATTTTATCGTAACTGACGAGGATAACCTAAGGTACCGAAAACGTTTTTACTTTTTATTCTTATTGGGCTTTTTAATTTTTATAAACGTGTTGGGTTAATTGCAATTTTATTAGTTTTATATATTACAACATGTAAACAAAAAAAATTTGAATTGAAATTCTACAATTATTTTCCATGGACACGGACTTTCTATGGCAAATTAATAACAAAAAAGTGCTTTTTAATAAAAAAGGCGAGCAAAAACCCCCCCCTGTGTTTTGTCACACACACACACACACACACACAGACGTGTGTGTGTGTGTGTGTGTGTGTGTAAAAATGCAGCCATGATGTTTCTAAACAACTTCGTCTGATTGTTGTCGTAAAATTATTGACGCGTTTAAGATTTTTCCGTTTTAATAACTCACTATTTGATTGAATTTTTAAAGGAGAGAGAGAGAGTTACAAGGACAAGCCTCAAAGACCTTTCGGTCTACTCGGAGAGGTTCCTTTAATTAAACTGTTCACTTTTTAACAATTCTAGCAATAGTAGAAAGCTGGATAGAAAAACAAGTCTCTCTCCCCACCTTCCGCTACCTCCCAGCCAGAGGTGGGCACGGAAAGAGGTTGAAGAAATACATCGACCCTGGAAAATTATCCAAAGAAATTTTACAGGAAAGATAATATACAATCTAGCTCTGCAATTACGCCATGCACACACAAAAATCGTGAACTAGCTAGCACGGCTTTATAAACCAATCAAGAATATACTTGTGCCGGTCGCGCATCAACCACTCGGTATCGTCCCAAAAACCTCGAACATATGTTTTGATTTTATACAAAATATTTACAGCTCTATTTACCGAGGTATCGGTCCAACAAAAACCCCCATGACATACTTCAGGGTAGCCCCAAAAGGATTAAGAGAGACGTAAAGGTTAAACTCTCAATGTCTACACCCATGTACGCGCAGAGCTATCACGCCGGCAAAGTGATGAAATGATTCTACAGGAAAGGGGTGGAAACAAGAATTAAGAACAGAAATCAGATTTTTCCACACCATACTCTCACCTGTCACGTGCATCCAAGAGAGAAAAGAAAAAAAAAAATCGAGTCGGCAGAAACGCAACTCCACATCCCCTTGTTCCATGCCATGCATTTTTTTAAAAGTTTGTTTGTTTGTTATGAAATTGTGTTTCTACAAAATATTTTTCTATTCTATTCTTAGATATATTAATGAGCGTGTTTTCTGTAATTGGATGTCCTGTCTCGTGTATGTGTCTGACAACTCTTTGAATGTCGCCGAGTTTCATCTTGGGTCTCCCTCCGTGAAAGGTGTTTATGCAGCAAGTGATGTATTGAGTCGTTTATACTTCGCGGTGTTGTGCCACCACTAGAGTAGAGAAAATCTCTTTCCGGCGAGAAATATCGATGGGAGGTCCCTGTATCTATCCCCGTTTTGGAGAATAAAAGCGTTTCGTGGGTGATCACCCGTTGCTGCTACGGCGAATTCAAGAGTCTCCCACTTAGAGATGTTTATGAGGCAAGTGATAAAAAAAAGTGAGTTGCTCGATGGTTGATCATGCTATGCGGGGCACAGTAAAACCAGAGACATCTCTCAAAAGTGGGGAGAAAATTAAGTGTAAGTCTTAAACCCAGAGTGTATTGAGAACTTTATCCAGCCTATTTTTAAACATATTTACACTTTGACTTACTTAAAACAACCTCTGAGGGAAGTTGGTTCCAGATAACTATTTTATAGGAGAAGAAATTACCACAGATGGAGGTACTAAATGTTTTAAGTTCCAATTTAAAACCATTATTTCTTGTCGGATTGGTATTAAATGAGAATAATTTTCTGTAGTTTACCCTGTCTGTTTCAGTGAGCATCTTAAAAACGAGTAAGCCGACCGCGCAACCTCATGGTCTCTAAGGTAAACAGATTTAAGCGTTCTAATCTTCGGTGGTAGTTTTGCAGTCTCATTGAAGGGATCAATTTTGTGGCCCTTACTTGTACCCTTTCCAGCCTTTCTATATCCTTCTTAAGGAACGGAGACCAAAACTGCACACAATACTCGAGTTGAGGTCTAACTAGAGACATTACAATCTCCTTGTTTCTAAACTGGAACTGTCTTTCAATATAATCAAATATTTTTAAGGCCCTCTTTCCGACTTTTGTACAGTGCTTTGACGGTTTGAGATCATTACTAATATAAACTACTAAGTCTTTCTCTAGATCAGTCTCAGTCAAGTTCTTCCCCAACAGAGAGTAATCAGTTTTTGAGTTCTTGTAACCTACTAACCTACTGTATATGCATTACCTTACATTTGCCTAAGTTGAATGGCATCGGCCAAGCAGACCATTCGCTCAACCTATCAAGATCATTTTGAAGCGTCCTTAGGCACTCCTCATTACACTATTTCCTAATTTGGTATCATCTGCAAATTTAGAAATTGTACTTAGGAGTCTAACATCTATATCGTTAATATAGATGATAAAAAGTAAAGTACCCAGAACGGAACCCTCTGGAACCCCACGAGTGACGGGGGCCCTCTCCGAAGCCACTCCATTCATTACCACCCTCTGCTTTCCACCTCTTAACCAATCTTCAGTTCAGTTGGAAACGAGCCTGTAATTCCTAATCCTCTAACTTTAGGCATCAATCTTGCGTGAGGGACTTTGTCAGAGGCTTTTTGAAAGTCGAGATACGCTACATATATCTATTGCTCTAATTAAATCCTATAAAGTATACATATTATGGAAAAATTCTAACATGTTTGTTAGACAAGATCTATACCGCCTGAATCCATGTTGAGAATAAAAAATTAAATTGTTTGAATCAAGATGATACACGACACGTTCTGTAATAATGGATTCCAGCAGCTTGCTGACAACTGACGTTAAACTGATCTGGCAACAATTACAAGGATTTTGCTTATTCCCTTTTTTAAAGATTGAGGTTACATTTGCTAATTTCCAGTCGATTGGAACTTTCCTTGAAATATAAGAGAGAGAGAGAGAGAGAGAGAGAGAGAGAGAGAGAGAGAGAGAGAGAGAGAGAGAAATAATTATTATGAGATCAGTGGAAAAGTATATATATCAACGTAAAGAACGACGCTTGTATAGGAGAATATTCCGCGCAAGATGAGGAGGGAGAACGAAACAAATGAAAAAATGAGGTAACCACCCGGGAATCGAACCCGGGATCTTCCGATTGCCGGTCAGATATGATAACCATTACACCATGGGCCTCACTCCATCAAATGCCGTAATTCTCCTACATACGCGCAGAAACCAATGCCCCAAGAGGGCACCTCCCGCATGCCGTACATTATATACATTTTAACTGCAAACACGCAGTATAATTAACGTAAAGCGTAGTTCTTTACGTTAATTATACTGCGTGTTTGCAGTTAAAATATATATATATATATATATATATATATATATATGACATTCCAGACACCCCATAGGTTGAACGATGTAAATAAGTCGAATTTTCTTGTACGACCTACTTTTCTTGAACTTAGCTAACGATAGGTTTTTTTGTATTGGTTTTTTAAACCTAAAACAAATCAGAGGGTTTGTAAAGGCTGAGGAATCATAAAGGACGACTTATTTGACTGAGTTTTTTTAATTAAAATCCTAACTCGGGTGAAATTCGAAAAAATAAATTTTATCATCTGGTACAAAAAAAAATGCTTTTTCTAAACTTTTTTATAGGAACCCCCCTCCCCCCGCTACTTTCTACTTTAGCACATGCGAAAGTAATTAAAAATTTGAAAAGATAAAATATATAACCTGTTCGATCTATTTGGGCATATATATATATATAGGGCGTCCCAAAAAAATGTATACACACTTTAACAGCTGATAGCTCAATTGATGTTTCTTTCTTTCCAAGTTAAACCCATTAGAATTAATAATGGCAGTCAGACTAAGCTTTGAACAAAGGAAATTCATTCTAAAATGCTACTGGAAGTGTGAAAACGCAGTTGAAGTGCAAAGACAGTTTAGGAGGGAGTTTCAAACAGATCCACCAACGCGACTTACCATCACTCGAATTAGAGATAAGTTTGAAGCCGATGGAACTGTTCAGAATGTCCACAAGAAGCGTTCCGGAAGACCACGGACATCGACAAGCCCCACAAAGCAAGAAAGAGTACTGGAAACGTATCACCAAAGTCCAAGAAAATACTGTATGTGCGGCAAGCGAGTCGTGAGGTAGGAATTTCAGAATCGTCTGTCCAACGCATTTTGAAGCGCTGTCAATGGAAAAGTTACATTCCAAGATTAGTCCATGCTATTAATGAAGATGATCCGGACCGAAGAGTGGAGTATTGCGAGTGGTACTTGGCACGATGTGGATGTGGATTGGACGAAGGGGTTTCGTAGAATACCCTTCGCGTTCACCAGACCTCACACCACTAGACTTTTTTTTATGGGGATACTTAAAAGACAAGGTCTACGCTATAAAACCTGCAACAGTCGCTGAATTGAGAGCAGCCATTGAACGAGAATGCACACAAATACCAAACGAAATGTTTCGTGATGTTTGCGATTCCATTGCTTCGCGTTATCAGCAGTGCCTGGACCAGAACGGACGTCAGTTTGAAAACAGGCGTTGACAAAACAATTAAATAATGTCTGTAGATTCTATTACATTTTGAAAATGAAATGTATTTTAATAAACACTGCTTTATAATTATTTAAAGTGTGTATACATTTTTTTGGGACGCCCTGTATATATATATATATTTGTGTATATATAATGTAAAGAACGACGCTTGTGTAGAAGAGCGTCCGCACGAGGATGGGGAGAGAGAACAAGCAAATGAAAAACGAAGCCCCTCCCAGGAATCGAACCCGGGATCATCCAATTGCCGGTCGGATATGCTAATCACTGCAACAAGATCCCCACTCAGTCACAACTCATAATTCTCCCACATACGAGCGGAATCGAATGTCCTGAGGGGGCACCTTCTCATGCTGTACATATATACATTTTAACTGCAAACACACAGTATAAGTAATGTAAAGAACGACGCGTGTTGTTTGCAGTTAAAATAAATAAATATACATATATATATATATTGATTTAGTACAGGTTAGGTCTGTCAGTGGCAGACTGTCATAAAATTTCTTAGTATCACAATAAAATAATTATAATAAAAACAACCCCAAAAGCCGAAGGAAAAAAGAACCCAAATTTGAAGAAAAAAAAAGTATATAAAAAAATTGTAATTGCCGGTCTGTTGTCAAGCTGGGAGCGTTTATCGTAATATTACTTGGCATTATTTGACCTTTCGAACTTTTTATTTCGTTGTTGCAGTGTCCTATTTTGGCTTTTAGAGACGTAGGTTGGCACTTATGGGGCCAGCTTTACGCTTCGAAGTGCTTCTGAAATCCTTGAAATTTGACCCTCTTGTCCGGGTTAATGCCTGCCGGTCGGGGTGTCCGCAAGGATCGTTAATGTCCTCCAGAGCGGCAATGAAGCATCTTTGAAAGGCGTTTATCACCTTCTAAATATTAATAAATGACATGATAAAAATGCATTATAAATAATGATCAAAATATAAATAGAAAAGTTTGAGAGCGACACCAAAAATCCTTCTTAAGAATTTGGATATGTTGTGAGGGTGTGAATTATTATTATAACTTTATTTGCCTTCAGTACACACACACACACACACACACACACACACATTGTGTGTGTATATATATATATATATATATATATATATATATATATATATATATATATATATCCCGCAAGGGGGTTCTAAGCTCGTGCTCTTGAGTGCTCTTTGTGCTCGTTTGTACGTGCTTGTTCCTGGAGGTTTCATGTGCGCCCTCCCGGCCCTAGCACCAAGGATGATGGGGCTCGACCCTGCAGTCCTTGGTCTTTTTCCACTTCGACTGTCCCCTCCACCCTTTCTTTTTCCTCTGTCTTTCCGCCGAGATATGCCCTTTTAAATAGAGGCGAATCGGTTCTTCCCGAACTTAAAAAAAAAAAAATATATATATATAGAGAGAGAGAGAGAGAGAGAGAGAGAGAGACTATGACTATATATAAATATATAATGAAGTGTATAAGGTGTCAGTGAAAACGCTGAAATAAAATAAAAACTAGAAATACGAGCATAAAAACATGCTTGTGACATCTACTGTCGTACCCAGACTCACCATGTTTAAGAAACCTCCTTAAAAAACACACCACCACCAACAACTACTTTGATTTTCATTTTCAATACACTGGGGAACAATGTACGTACATACTTGAACGAACGATTTCCGAACCACTGGAGTGGAAAAAGTGGTCTCACTGTCAGGCCCCAAAGGTCACCTGAACTATTACACTTTCTTTGTACGGCGCTTTGTGAAGAAAAACCTTGTTTACCTGGAGGCTGCCAGTGCAACAGTTTACGTGATCAAATTGTTTCTGCAATTAACACATTCACCCCTGACCAGTGGTGTACTAAGGGGGGTGCGAGGGGGGCGTTCCGCCCCGTGACAGCCAGGAGGGGGTGCCATCGGGAGAGTTGAAATACCAGTACAAGTTTTCAAACCAAATTAAAAATTCGCCAAAGAAAATTTTTTTAAAATGTTTGTTGACGTTTCAGTCATCAGTTTGTTGAGTATAGCCAGCTGGCTGCAACTGACATTCCAAGTCTTGTTCACTTGACACTGACTCCACATACATGAGATATGTTTCATTAAATAATTATGATAAAGCATAAAGTGCGAGGAGGCGGTGTTATGTTGTATATCAAAGATAATATTGCGAACGTTATAGAAGTAAAGCAATCAATTCCAGAACCGATAGATTCGACTATAGCAGAACTTAAATTGAACGATTTCAAACTTCTTGTTGCGGTGATATATAGGCCCGCTAATCAAACAGCTGATACGGACGAAGCGTTATATCGTGAACTAAAGAGGATAATCGGTAGTGAGCAGGCTTTAGTTATGGGTGACTTTAATTGCGCCAACGTGAATTACGATACAATGCAGGGAGACGCGGAAGGTAATCGTTTAGTTAATTTTCTCGAGGAAAGCTTTTATTCAAAAGGTTGGGGAACCTACGAGGTTGGACAGTATTTAGATTTAGTAATAACTACGGATGATAGGCTAATACTGATCTTCAAGTAATAGAACCGTTAAGCAATAGCGATCACAATATGGTAGAGTTTGTCCTCTCAGTAAGTCACTCGAAACCAACTAACTCGACTAAAATTCCTAACTTCCAGCACGCAGACTTTTCTAAATTTCGAAATAAATTGTCACACGTCAATTGGGAAAACGTAATGGGGATCTCCAACGCAAAACTAATGTGGGAATCGTTCGAAACGGTATTTAGGACTATAAATGAGGAATGTGTACCGTACAAAATTAAGCGTGCGAAAGTAAACAACAAACCCTTGTGGTTTACTTCTAGAGTAGGAGACATTATAAAGAGTAGAGATAGGGCTTATAGGCTACATAAGTGCGATAAAGCCAATTTGTGGTTACGAAACAACTACATATCTCTAAGGCGTGAAGCGAAAAGTGTAATAAAAAAGTCCAAGCGCGAATTTGAAATCTCCATAGCTCGTGACGGTAAAGAAAACCCCAAGCGATTCTTTCAATACGTTAATAATAGAAATCCAGTAAAAAGTGTCTTGGGGCCTTTGAAAAATGTAAATGGAGATCTAGTTTCTGAAAACAAGGAAATGGCTACCTTGCTAAACAAATTTTTTACGTCAGTTTTTACTATAGAAGATGTAACGAATATCCCTACGGTCATAGACATAATATCTTTTGATAATGGTGATATTTTGAATAATATCGTGGTTAGTGAAGGGAGGTAATGCGCTATATTGATAAAATGAAAACGCGTAAATCACACGGGTCCGGATTCCATATATCCCATACAACTAAAAGAATTAAAAGATAGCATTGTTGTGCCGCTAACAAAGATTTTTAATGCGTCTATTTCTGAGGGGTGCGTACCAGATAATTTCAAGTTAGCAAACGTAACACCTATCTTCAAGAAAGGCGATAAAGGTGCGGCGGAATATTATAGGCCAATCAGTTTAACGTCTGTTGTAGGTAAGCTACTGGAATCAATAATATAATTAGGGATCATATAGTCGAATACTTAGAATTGCATAAACTAGTTAGAAATACGCAGCACGGTTTTAGGCGAAACAAATCTTGCTTAACTAATCTTTTAGAATTTTTCCAAAGCGTGGTTGACGTTTACGACAGACATCGGGCGGTTGATGTAGTGTATTTAGATTTTCAAAAATCGTTTGACACCGTGCCGCACAATAGACTCATTTAAAAAAACTAAGGCTCATGGAATCAGAGGTGTAGTAATAAATTGGCTAGAAGTGTGGCTGCGAGGTAGGAAACAGAGGGTGGTCGTTGATGGAGCGGAGTCGTGTTGGGCTAATGTAGCGAGTGGCGTTCCTCAGGGTTCTGTATTGGGCCCTTGCTTTTTCTTATATATATTAACGATTTAGCTGTCGGCCTAGTCACTACAGTTTCAAAGTTTGCGAATGACACGAAGCTGGTGGTAGGGCGATTAATGACGAAGATAGAGGTAAAATCCAGGAAGATCTGAATAAAATCGTTGATTGGTCAGTCACATGGCAAATGAGATTTAACGTTGATAAGTGCAAAATTTTGCATATAGGTTCGCGTAACGGTAATTTTGCGTATAGTATGTCAGGGAAGGAGTCAACAAGCGTAGAGCAGGAAAAGATTTAGGAGTTATAGTCACTGGTGATTTAAAAGTAGCGAAACAAAGTACAGCAGCGGTTCCTCTTTATAAATCATTAGTTAGACCCCATTTGGAGTACGCTGTCCAATTTTGGAATCCGCATATGCGCAAAGATATAGACAAAATCAAGAGAGTTCAAGACGAGGAACTAGATGATTCCGTCGCTTAGGTCAAAGTAGTACGAGGATAGGCTTAAGGAGTTAAAATTGACTACACTCGAGACTAGGAGGCTAAGGGGTGATCTAATCCAGGTTTTCAAAATTATGAATGGGTTCGATAACGTAGATAGAGATAGCTTTTTCGAAATATCTCAATATAATAGGACTAGAAATAACGGGTGTAAGTTGACAAGTATAAGGTTCGAGACAGCAATTGCCAAAAACTTTTTACGCATAGAATAGTAAATAGCTGGAATAGTTTTGCCGGTAGAAGTAATTAGTAGCACGTCTATAAACATGTTTAAAAATCGATTAGACGCATATGTTGATAGATTGGGTATAGTTTAAGGTAGTAAAATTAAGGCTTTGTGGTGATAGATCCCACAGCTCAACACAAGTGTTGTGGGATATAGGGAGGCAGCATCTTGGGTTATGGTATACTCTCTGTCCTTACACACCCCATTTAAAGAGATTCCTCTGCCGAGCGGTACCCCCTCATAGTACTGTGAGGTATTGAAAAACTCATGATCTTCACTTGCCCCACAAACACCTTGAAAAGGGAGACCCAAAATGGGTGCACACACATTTCTACATTACTGTACAGTCTTTACAGCCACCTACACTTTTCCTCCTAAGTATATATATTGTAATGTATATGGTTGTAAATTTTGACTTGGTCCGCAATCGATATGGACCGTGACTTATTTTTGGTTGGCAAGGTACTAGTATTGATGGATACCGTAATGAAATTGACTGGATTCTTTGGATCTGATATATTTGCATGTCGGTTATAAATAGATAAATAGTGTAACATATTTGTGGATAGTAGTCTATTATGATTTGATCCTCTGGATCCAGAGATTCTATCTTTAGTTTTACATCGATTTTTAATTAGTTTTAAATTGATAATTATTTAGTTTTGTAAAAATTGGTCGTTGCCAATGTACAGGCAGTTTTTACATAAATTTCTTATGTTCTTGTGGTTCGGAACCCACATAAAATTGTAGGTCCCCTCCGCCACCACGGAGGACATACACAATTACGAACACAGTTAGGTAGACCAGCCATGAGTGGATCCTAGGGTCTTTGTTGGTCTGAAACATTATAACATTACTTATACAGTGTCCAGTAAGTTTTGACAATGTGGTATCATAGTGATGTTTAAGTGTTTATAAATGCATCGTCGTGATGTTATAATACCCGGTAAATGCATTGTGGAGAGGGCCATTCATTATGCAACTACAAAGTGTGAGGAAATGGACATTTCTATGGAAAGAAGAGGGAGAGTAAAGCTTCGAAAAAGGATGCCAGGAGAGATGGCAAAGGATGCTGGTCTCACATTGCCAGGGGAGTAAAAAGGGTGTTTGAATGTCTTTGGTCGCTTTCATCAAGAATTGGAGATTCGTTCTAAGGCAATGGATCAAATTCTGTCAATTTCACTGTTATTCAGCCAAACACTTTGGTTGTTGCAACAGAAGAAGAACTTCGGAAGTATATTCCAAATTTGACTCAGATTTTCGATGAATTCGCTGATTAAGATATCAATGTGGAAATTGGACGACTTCGGAGGCATTTGGAAGCTGCCAAAATGAGCGTTGAAGAGGCAAAGAAATGGATAGCATTGCAGTTTCTGGAGTTTATTGTGAAATGGGATTTTTGTGAATCTTTGCCAAGCTTGTCACTGTGTTTGAATTCTTTTTGACTGTCTGTGTGTCTATTGCTTCATGTGAA
This sequence comes from Bathynomus jamesi, assembly GCA_023014485.1. NCBI lineage: Eukaryota > Metazoa > Arthropoda > Malacostraca > Isopoda > Cirolanidae > Bathynomus > Bathynomus jamesi. Next base: position 134,232 of record JAJOZX010004268.1, read on the forward strand.
AGAAGTTTTTCCAAATTGAAATTGATAAAAAATTTCTTTCGCTCGACCATGAGTTAGACAAGATTGACAAATCTGGCTTTACTTTCAATTGAACATGAATATGCAAAGAAGGTGAATTTTGATGAGGTCATTGATCAATTTGCAGAAATTAAGGCTCGAAAGCAAAGACTGTGAATCCTCTCTATTTACCTTTGAAGAATAGGCTGAGCGTTGAGGCTGGATTTCCTGTTTTTTGTATAAAATAAAATGCAGTATTACCTGTTCACTGAATTTTTAATGTCCTGCATTTTTTTTATTTCCAATTTGCTTATGACAGTACAGTACTGTTTAAATATCTACTTGCAAACATAATATATTTTTCTGTGTGTTTAAATTTTAAAATTATTTATGGGGGGGCCAAAAAAAGGATCCGCCCCGGGTACCAAATACTTTAGGTACGCCCCTGCCCCTGACATGCTGACAGACACTTAGCCAGAGGTTAAGTATCACCGATTGGCTGCGTGTTGAGCCACAAATGAAGCATATATCGAGACTGTCTAATTCCCTGAATTAATTTGGTGGGTGTAACTACATACAATAAACTCTCAGTCTAATAAATTACAAGTAGTATGTTCACTTAGGATGACACCTCATGAATGAGATGAGGTCACCTGTTATATTATTACGTTATTTATACCTTTCATAAATAAACACATTTATTTCAGACTTTTCTTGGACACCCTGTTTGTTGTTGTTGGGAGTAACTTGCAATTAATTTATATTATATAATTACCAGGTTTTGTATCTTTTTTGTATAGAGAATCGTTTAAGATCTATCGATTTTTCTCGGGTAGATATTTGGTATGCTGCGACCGAGCCCTCTGCAGCATCCCATTCCAATTCTTACAGGGTTACAGACTAACAAAGATCCAGTCTAGGTAGGTTAGCCCAAGAAAGAAGTACAAAAGACGTGTAAGGCTTTCAAACAGGAACAGTCGTAGTAGTACTCAAGTACAGAACAGACAAGGTTCTTCCTCCTTCGACAGCCACTGCTGACATAAAATAGTTTTGAAACTTCATTCACACCATGCGTACACTTATGTCCTGAATCTAATTACGCGTTAGAAGACAGTGGAAAATAAGGGATAGCATGAAAGACCAGACTGTTTAATCTTTTTTTTTCATGCAAGGAGGAGGGGACAAGGGCGAATGCCCGCGAGAGCCCCCCTCCCCCCAAAGAAGAAGAAGAGAGCCAAAATCAAGGTCCAGGGTTTTCCAGATGTTTGGACGCTCTGCTTTTGAAAGATTGGAGGTCTTAGACAGAGGGAAAGATGGATTGAGGAAGATTGTTCTAGAGTTGGCCGGTTGAGTAAATGAAAGATTGAAAATACCGATTAACCATTCCGTTACAGAATTGGATAGAAAAGAATAAGACTGTGTAGAAAGTCTGGTGCTGCGTGCTGCTCTCCTTAAAGGGGGAGGTATGCAGTCAGAGTTCAGAAGAGCAGTGTCCGTTATAATAGTGATAGTAAAGAGAGAGTGAGGCAACATTGCGGCGAAGAGAGAGGGATTGAAGACAGTCAGTAAGAGGCGGGGAATTGATGAGACGAAAAACCTTGACTCCACCCGGTTAAGTAGGTATGTGTGGGTTGAGCCACCCTACACACGAAAAGCGTACTCCATACAGGGGCGGACAACACCTCTGTACAGAGACAGCAACTGAGTAGTGGTAAAGAAACTGCGGAAGCGGTACAGCAGAGCTAACCTCTTAGAAGCTGTTTTAGAAAGAGTATATGTGATCTTTCTAGGAAAGATCACGAGAAAAGGAAACACCATGAATGTTAAGAGAAGAGGAAGGATTGAGTTGTGTATTGTTGAAGGTAAGGGGATAGTCGTGTGGAAGATTGTGACTAGGGGCGTACCTAAAGTATTTGGCACCCGGGGCGGATCCTTCCTTTGGCACCCCCCATAAATAATTTTAAAATTTAAACACACACAAAAATATATTACGTTTGCAAGTAGATTTTTACACAGTACAGTACTGTCATAAGCAAATTGGAAATAAAAAAAGGCAGGACATTAAAAATTCAGTGAACAGGTAATACTGCATTTTATTTTATACAAAAAACACAGGAAATCCAGCCCCAACGCTCAGCCTATTCTTCAAAGGTAAATAGAGAGGATTCACAGTCTTTGCTTTCGAGCCTTAATTTCTGCAAATTGATCAATGACCTCATCAAAATTCACCTTCTTTGCATATTCATGTTCAATTGAAAGTAAAGCCAGATTTGTCAATCTTGTCTGACTCATGGTCGAGCGAAAGAAATTTTTTATCAATTTCAATTTGGAAAAACTTTTCACATGAAGCAATAGACACACAGACAGTCAAAAAGAATATCAAACACAGTGACAAGCTTGGCAAAGATTCACAAAAATCCCATTTCACAATAAACTCAGGAAACTGCAATGCTGTCCATTTCTTTGCCTCTTCAACGCTCATTTTGGCAGCTTCCAAATGCCTCCGAAGTCGTCCAATTTCCACACCGATATTTTCATCAGAGAATTCATCGAAAATCTGAATCAAATTTGGAATATACTTCCGAAGTTCTTTTTCTGTTGCAACAACCAAAGTGTTTGGCTGAACAACAGCGAAGATTGACAGAATTTGACCCATTGCCTTAGAACGAATCTCCAATTCTTGACGAAAGCGATCAAGACATTCAAACATAGCCCTTTTTACTTCCTCTGGCAATGTGAGACCAGCATCTTTTGCCATCTCTCCTGGCATCCTTTTTCGGAGCTTCACTCTCCCTCTTCTCTCCATATAAATGTCCATTTCCTCACACTTTGTAGTTGCATAATGAATGGCCCTCTCCACAATGCATTTACCGGGTATTATAACATCACGACGATGCATTTATAAACACTTAAACATCACTATGATACCACATTGTCAAAAATTACTGGACACTGGTATAAGTACCATGATATTGTTATAAAAACCAGCACTTTATGCTTTATCATAATTATTTAATGAAACATATCTCATGTATGTGGAGTCACAGTGTCAAGTGAACAAGACTTGGAATGTCAGTTGCAGCCAGCTGGCTATACTCAACAAACTGATGACTAAAACGTCAAAAAACGTTCGCCTTTTGATGTAATTTTTATCAAATATTTAATTTTTCGTTTGTAAATTTTGTATTGCCAATAAAAATTTATTTTATAGTGAAAATTAACATTAAGCTCTTGTAATAGTTTGAACATTTTAAATTTTTTTTTCTTACGTTGGCGAATTTTTCATTTGGTTTGAAAACTTGTACTGGTATTTCAACTCTCCCGATGACACCCCCCTCCTGGCTGTCACTCGGGGCGGACCGCCCCTCCTCGCTCCCCCCTTAGTACGCCACTGATTGTGACGAATGTCCACACAATGGAGGAACTGAGCTCTTAAGGAAGAGAAAACCACAAGGTTTTCTCTGCTCCTATCGGAGATGGCAGAAAGATCAAAAGGTCAGGTGTTCTATAGCTGTCCTACGCGAAACATGGAGTGACTGTTGAGAGGGACGCTTTGCGGAGCGGATGGAGAAGTGAAGAGTGGAATCATCGGCAAAGGAGTCATAATTTCATGGCCGCATCATTTCTTCAATGAATGACAAAAGCCACCATGCTGAGAGACTGACTTTTTAAAATTAATTATTTATATTACCATCCTTCACGCTGGAATTACTCAGACATGGGAGCACTGACTCAAAGGAATCTTAAAATGTGGGTGGCTGACCAGTTGAAGAATTTTTCCGACAGTGCACATCATAAATTTTTTTTTTTTTTTTACAAAATTTTACTAAATATTTTAAAACTGAAAATATGCTCTGACTAGTTAACTTAAATATACTACAATTTTCCTCAAAAGTACTAACAATCTTACGCTGTACCCGCAAGTAGCGTCCTTGGAACTGAAAACGTCTATTTCGAGGTTTTGACTATAGATTTCTCATTATCTTCCTGTCTCTTCCAATGAGACATCATCTGAAAACTTCCACTACTCTGGAACCAGACCCGACCAGCGCCTCCTACTAAATCTATAGGCAAAAGGAAACATCGCTACTTTTATATTCTATCCTAACTAGCTCTCCCTGTAAGCAGCTCCCTGTTTCACTGACGAATAAGAAAATAGGAGGGAACAAAAGAAAATAAGAAACTGTGGGAGGAAGAGATTAACTTTCCAAATAAAATTTACATAGTTATTCCGAGGTTTTGACTCCCAATAATTTGTGGGATTTGATGAAGGAGAGAGCTACTTTCTACTCTCATCCTGCCCTCGGAACCTGCCACGCAAGTCTGGTCGGGGAATTGACAATTTTAAAACAATTACTGTACTTCGATTTACATTTTGCAGTAGTGGTTCTATGGACCTTTTTTTTCTTTCATGTTTACAAATATTGAAGAGGCTCCTTCACAGAATACTCGAATGGCCACTGAAATTTTTTTTGCCTTAAAAAACCTTTCAAAAAAAAATTTCATTTTATCACACTTTTTTTTACATTTTTTTTATTGTGTTACCATATATATATATATAATATATATATATAGATATATATATATATATATATATATACAGGGCGTCCCAAAAAAATGTATACACACTTACAGCTGATAGCTCAATTGATGTTTCTTCTTTCCAAGTTAAACCCATTAGAATTAATAATGGCAGTCAGACTAAGCTTTGAACAAAGGAAATTCATTCTAAAATGCTACTGGAAGTGTGAAAACGCAGTGAAGTGCAAGACAGTTTAGGAGGGAGTTTCAAACAGATCCACCAACGCGACTTACCATCACTCGAATTAGAGATAAGTTTGAAGCCGATGGAACTGTTCAGAATGTCCACAAGAAGCGTTCCGGAAGACCACGGACATCGACAAGCCCCACAAAAGCAAGAAAAGTAGTACTGGAAACGTATCACCAAAGTCCAAGAAAATCTGTGCGGCAAGCGAGTCGTGAGGTAGGAATTTCAGAATCGTACTGCCCAACGCATTTTGAAGCGCTGTCAATGGAAAAGTTACATTCCAAGATAGTCCAGCTATTAATGAAGATGATGATGATGATCCGGACCGAAGAGTGGAGTATGCGAGTGGTACTTGGCACGATGTGGATGTGGATTGGACGAAGGGGTTTCGTAGAATACCCTCCGCGTTCACCAGACCTCACACCACTAGACTTTTTTTATGGGGATACTTTAAAAGACAAAGTCTACGCTATAAAACCTGCAACAGTCGCTGAATTGAGAGCAGCCATTGAACGAGGAATGCACACAAATACCAAACGAAATGTTTCGTGATGTTTGCGATTCCATTGCTTCGCGTTATCAGCAGTGCCTGGACCAGAACGGACGTCAGTTTGAAAACAGGCGTTGACAAAACAATTAAATAATGTCTGTAGATTCTATTACATTTTGAAAATGAAATGTATTTTAATAAACACTGCCTTTATAAAGTATTTAAAGTGTGTATACATTTTTTTGGGACGCCCTGTATATATATATATAATATATAGAACTGAGAAGGGAGCATTGTGCTGGAGGAACGCTTCTATTCTTCTAATCAGATTAGAAGAGGGTTAGTGAGGCGAAAATCGAGCAAGTTTCTTCTATGGAGACAGCGACGAATATGTCTTGCGGAAGGGATTAAAACCATCGATTCATTTGATGCATTCACGGCCGTTCTCCTATCCAGTTATTGTTGATCTGAGTTCATTTATAAAGGATTTACTAAATGCTTTATTGGAATCGGAGATGTATCTCATATACACCGAAATTAATCGATATATATATTATAATATATGTATATAATATATATATATATAATATATATATATATATATATATATATATATAATATTATACTGTATGTACAGTATATGTTGTATATATGTCAGAGGGATTGTATTATAGATGTTTACGATATGAGTTATCTACAACCGGAGAATATTGGAGAACATCGGAATGAAAGGATCAGCGTAAAGCGATAAATGAACTCAATATCACAATTCGTGGAAACCAAAGCCTCAACTCATCAATATATCTTTTTCAATCTTCCTTTTCCATCTACATCATTGAATAGTATCCGCAACCAAAAGATAGGGGGGTGATAACCCCGCCTCCCCCCTTAATATGAAAATTATTTGTTAAACCATATTAACTGGCATCGTTGTTTAAAAGAAAACGAACCAACCAATCATATAATTAACCAGTAGCAGCTAAAATGTACGAGGGCCACTCAGTATATTTTGCCCCACCCTTTTTTTTCTTTCCAAGTTTCCTTGGAAGTTCCAGAAATTTTGTACACAAGTAGTTACATACCTTTTTTACAATTTTTTATTTTTCCACATAGTCTCCATCCTTTTCTACGGCTTTCCTCCACCTCGAAACAAGGGCCTTTATTTCTTGCTGGTAAAAGTACCTCTTAACCTCCTCAACAACCTCATCGTCACTCTGAAACTTTCTTACACGAATAGCATCCTTCATTGGCCCAAACAAATGGAAGTCTGAAGGTACCAGATCCGGGTTGTATGGAGGGTGGGGTAACGCAGCCAAGCGCAATTTTGTGATGGCTTCTCTTGTTTGCAAACTGTTGTGTGGTCTTGCGTTATCGTGCAAAAGAAGGACGTCTTCCAGTTTTCTCTCCGGTCGAACTCGCTTTATACGTCTCTGGAGTCTCTGTAGGGTGGCAATATGCCTCTGAGTTGATTGTTTGTCCTTTCTTCATAATGTCCACCAGAATTACCCCTTTCATGTCCCAGAAGATGGTGGCCATAACGTTTCCTGCAGAGGGAGCCATTTTGAACTTTTTCTTGCGTGGGGAGTCTGCATGATGCCACTCCATGGATTGGCGTTTTGTTTCAGGTTGAAAGTGGTGTACCCAAGTCTCATCCCCAGTCACAATTCGTGAAAGGAAGTCATCCCCTTCTGTCTCGTATCGAACCAACGACTCGGAAGCAATTTCTTTTCTTTGGGCTTTGTGATATTCAGTCATTTTGCGAGGAACACACTTTTGAGTATCCCAGTTGCTGAATTATCCTATTCACACTTTATTCACTAATTGATAGCTCCTTTTATGTGACGCGCCGATTTGATCGAATGATGCTGTTAGGACGTTGCACAGTGTGAAATGTCACAGCCGATGCCGGGTGACTGCTGCGTGGCTCATCATCGAGACTGGCTCTCCCTCTCTCCGATGATCTCACACGTTTAGACCAGCGTCCAACTGTGCTTCGATCAACAGCAGCATCTCCGTAAACGTTTTGTAGACGTTTGTGAATATTTCCAACTTTTTCCTTCTCTGCGGTTAAGAGCTCGATAACAGCTCTCTGTTTACGACGCACATCACTGTCAGACGCCATTTTCGAAACTGTGTTAACCATCGGTTTTATACAAGGAGGGGCGGTTCAAACTGGAAAAATCCGGTTATGTGAAGCGCAGAAAGTTCAAACTTACGGCCCAAAAGACATTTCAGTCCCATGGCCTATTACTTAGCTAAGAGAAAAGGGTGGGGGCAAAATATATTAAGTGCCCTAGTATATGGGAAATAATTATTTAGTTCCGTGAAACTAACCATTAACCAACATGGTCGCTTGGTTTAGAATTTTTGAGTTTTTTAAGTGTTTAATAATACAGGGAGGCCAATAAAATGTGACCAATTTAAAAGTACTTCATTTTTACTACACACAGCACTGCGAGGCTAAGATAAAAGTTTATATGTGGAAAAAGGGAATAGAGTTTCGCATAAGCTAAATCAACTGTTCGAAATGTCGACCGTTTGGTTACCTACAGTCGTGGTTCTTAAACTTCTACGCAACAGGGACAGGCAAAAATCAGCTATAAAATACCACAAACTAATTGGGAACCATTTTACTACGTCATACATCTCTAATAGCCTCGTAGTGTAATATTTTATTTAAAAATAAAAGACTGAAGATAACGTAAACAACATTATTAGTCAAGGAAAATAACGTATCTTAGTACGTCATTCACTCATAATTGTATAATAATAATAATACTGAAAATAAAGAGACATTACGATATTAGCAAATCATAATCAAAACAATGATAATAGCTCGCGTACGCTTATGAATTCAACTTTACGTACACACGCAACTTTACGCGACTTTTACATTTCATCATCGTTGCGAGCGGTTTGAAACACTTTCGTCGTAAAATTTTTGCATTTGAGACAAATTTGTCGACGTCTCTCGAGAGTTTGTTTCGTGGTGGGGAAATTTGGTCTGGCAAAAGGTTCTATGCACTGTCATACAAGATGGTACACACTTTCGCCAGAAATGTCGCCAACAAACAAAATTTGTAAAAAGCATGAAAAAATTACTAATCATTTGTTTTTGAAAATTTTATCCTTTTCATAATATAGAAAGTAATAAAAGATATCCACAGAAAACAAAGTATTACCAATTAGTAATTTATTGTTTTTTAGAAACTGTTTTTAGACGAATCTTTTTCCGGAACTACATGATGTACTACATTATTTTCTAAAAATGGGGTCCTCCGAGACTTATGAAGTATCTCAGGAGATGCATAAAGGGATACATAAAGTAGCTCAGGAGATATGTAGAACGAAAAAAATTTGGAAACCAGGCATTTTTCTCTAACTGGTACCGTGAAACGGTTAAACCTCCTTTGTTTATTACAAGTTCCTAAAAGTAAAGATAAAATTAATTTTTTCATAAAAGAATTTGATTATAGTTTATATCTTATCACTCTACGTGATTTGTCGATCGATGCTCCATCTGAATGACTTACTGGATTTATTATGCAGTGACCAACTTTGGAGTGAGTAATTTCCATTCGTGTTGTAAAAGAGGGAACAAATAATAGATGACACTGAGCACTTAAGTCGTTTGTAAGCTTTGCAAAATTGCCCATCAACTAATTTTATCTTTTCTTTACCCTTCTCCATGAGTGAAGAACTGCGGGTAAAATTCTTTTTCCTTTTTATTTCCCGTTTCCTGGATTAATTAATGGAAGAAGAGCAACAAGAAAAATAATTTACTCAAGGAATGCCCAATTACTTCTTGTGCTGTTATTTTATACCAAAATTTTGTTCATTAAAGATAAAATTAGGACAAAAACGGTGTTTACAACAGTGTTAAAGGAAAGTTTCAAGCTTCAAGATGAGTAAAAGAGGGGAAAAAAGATGTGTGTGATAATTTTAATCACGCAAGTGAGATAAAAATGTTAATATATTATATATATATATATATATTATATAACATACGCATTCGCTGTGTAAAAACGGTCAAATTAGATTCCTAAACGAGGTTGAATTAATTTATTGTACTTTACATTGTCAACGTTTCGGCAGTAATCTAGAATCCCTCATCAAGAACGCGAGTAATATACGAGAACGACAGACCCCACATCCTAAATCCACATCCTCATTAGAGTAATTGAATGCACCAGCAGGAAAGAACTATACTGTATGGGTTCTGACACATTTCTCTTAAAACCTTTGTACTTCTTATTTATAAGGTCGTGGTAATGCGAGTTAAATGTTATCTATATATTTCGTTCCATTACACAAGAAGATTCATAGTTTCTTTGATATTTCTGGCGGTGTCGAAACATCCAATTAATTTTATGTATTTCACTTTCAAACTTAATGGGGTCATTTTTGCGCATGCAACCAAAATTCAATCATAAATTTAACAGATTTTTTCTTTCTTTTAGCAAATTTTTTTATCCAAACCTTATGGTTTATATATATATATATATATATATATATATATATATATATATACACACAGACTGAGGTCGACTGCATGTATATAATATAATAATAATTCTAGCCAGCCACGATGCTGCGTTCCAATACATGGTTGCTGTTGGTGCTGTTTCTTTCTCTATATAACCAATATTATTTTGCCACGGTTGTATTTCTAACCATTCTGTCCTTCTATAAATTAAGTATGGTTGATCGGTCCCGCGAACGACGAGTTTGGACAATCATGTCAGCAATTCCGTGTGCTGCTCGGCATCTTGTACCCCGCATCATAATTTTCACGTTTCGCGGGGTAATTTTTTCCGCTAACCTCCGCGTCTTTCCACCGTGTTTATCTTCATTTTCCGCCCAATTAGCCTTTTGACGGAATATTGGCCCGAGTTGGCTCGCATCTTTTATCTTTTTCGCGTTCTTTTTTCCTTACTCCGAACCGGTCCTGAATTTGCATTGAAACACCTCCATAATAAAGATAGAAAGAAGCCAGTTGCGAACCACCGTCATTGCTTCCTCACACTAAATAGCTCGCTCGCTTCCCGACCGATATTTTGCCGATGTTCATAACCGATTTTAATCCAAAACTTTGACGTAAAAGGAGAGAAAAAACTAAAAAAAAAAAAAAAAAAACTAAAAGATTGTTCCATTTTGTTATTTGCATTTGTGATTCTTTCAAAAAATAGAAAAAAAGCAAAGCAAAAATACAAAAGAGGAATATTTGAATTGAATTTATTGAATCGTACAGTGACCTCCTCTTTTGTTTCAAATTTAGTTGTTGAAATAAAAGTTCCAGTTCAACTATATATATATATATATATATATATAAATCAGTAGAGCCAATAGAAAGCCATTTTTTTCTACCAATTAGGCCCAACTTTGTAAATAAGTCGGATTTTCTTGTACGACCTACTTTTATAAGGTTAGGTTAACTTATTAACCTAACGTAACCTAATCTAATCTAGCGTGGCGTAACCTAACCCAAAATAAATCAGAGGGTGTGTAAAAGCTGAGGAAGCACAAAGGATGCCTTATTTGACTAAGGTTTTTGACTTAAGATCTTAACGCGGGGAAAATTCGAAAAAATAATCATTGTATACGGTAAAAAAATTTCTCCAAACTTTCTTATAGATTCTCCAACACTCGTTTAACATAAGCGAAAGTGATTAAAAATTAAAAAATATAAAATATATAACATGGTCGATTTACTAGGTCAAATTTGGTCACGGACGAAAATTTGCAGAAAGGTTCAATCAACTTTAGACATTTACGACTATATATATATATATATAATATATATATATATATATATATATATATATATATATCTATATATATATATATATATATATATATATATATGGAAAAAATGAAAAAGTTTATTGACAAACCAATAGTCCATATGACAAATAGTAAAAAATATAAACAAACAAAAAACAAGAAAAAAAAAGAGATGTAAAAAGAGAAAATACAAATAATGAAAAATAGGAAAGTCGAGAAGTTGTGAGGTTACAGGCAAACGTTTTCATTCCATGAAGTTTATGGCTTAGATCACATATAGCAGGACTGGTGAATAGGTTGAGTGAGTGGGTTGGCTGATTTTTGTTAAATTCTTTGCATTAGATTGTATTGAGTGCGTCTTGTTACCTCCGCAAAGCTCGAGACATTGTCATTAGCAAACATTTGCAAAGCTGAGCATCCTGGTGCTAACTTATGTAGGAGTCTAAAAGACCCGTTATAATACAAATTTAGGGTTCTGCCAGAACCTTTTTTTTTATAATTCATCTAAAGTTACTGCCCATATATATATATATATATATATTATTTTGTGCAGAAGATACGAAATAGAGTGTCTTCAGCTTCACTTGTACAGAAACGGGAGTTCCCTATAGTCACGTTCGGTTCAACACAGAAGCTTCGCTATCGTTTTCTTATATCGTCAGCGTCAAAACAAAATTGCCTGTCACTTTTTGAGTTTTTGTTGCTAATGCCATGTAAAAAAAGAATTGCGCATCTTTTGGTACAAATTTCGTCCTTGTAGGATGAACTGTGAGGCGTGAGGGTGATATTTGCAAAAATTCATATTTACCTAAGTCATAAGTAATTTAATTTAGAATCCTTTTTTCGTTTTTCTCAAAACCACAAAAAATGACTTGGGAAAATATGGTATGACTCTGACGATATACGAGTCATTACTGAAGGAGTTGGTCATAATTCGAGTCAAATACTTAAGTTCTTGTACTTCCTTTTGGTTCACCACTCATTTTGAAACTAATATCAGCTGACTGATTAGAACATTTGGGATGGAATTGCATAAACTTAGTTTTTGTAGCATTAAAAAGAATATCATGGTTCTGAGAATACAATTCGTATATTTTTAGAAGACAATTCAAACCTTTAACTGTTTAACAGAAGGACTTATTAACACCATATCCTCGGTATAGACTAAGTTATTTATCGTCATGTTATCTGTACAATATCCAACTTTTGCTTATTAAGTGAAACAATTAAACCATCAATATACGCATTAAACAGCAGAGGAAAGAGCAAAGAAACTTGGCTTGACTCCGCAGATTAAACCAAAACACTGACAATACATTAACCAACCTAGTTGTAAAAGATTGGTGGGTATATATATTAAAATTTCAAGAAATTAATATGTACTTGGAAACTTTCCTGTCATCTACTTTTTAAATAAAATATTGTATTTCCTTCTATCATGTGCCTTATTTATATCCAAAAAACAACTATAAATAGTTGAATTACTCTCAGTGTATTCGTGTGTATATATATATATATATATGTATATATATATATATATATTATATATATATATATATATATATATATATATAATATATATATATATAGTGGCGCTTATAAGTATTCATGCAGAGAAATGAAATATTTTAGTTATATTTGTCCTTAATTTTGTATCATGAACGGGATAGGTATGAAAAATTTACCCTTCGTTTCGTTTGGAAAAATTTAAAAAATAAAAAAATAATTTTAACTCCAACCTATAATGTAAAACGTCAAAGAATTTGTGGAAAATAGAGTGAGTTAAAATGCAAAAATTTTCGTACATTTATTTACAAAATTATTCAATACTCTGTGTGCCCACCTTAGGTTTGAAGAATTTATAATTTTTACTAGCAGTTAGCTGTTAGCTGTTTATTGACTAGTGTGTGTTGGCAATCCTGAATTTTTGAATTTTCTCTGTCAATCTTCATGGAAGACGGATGACTCTACATTGTACAAGCCATTAGTAAGCAATGGGTGTCCTGGTAAAGATCTATCTACGGATCTTAAGAGATCTATTATTGTTGCACAGGAGTCTGGAAAGAGTTATAGGAAGATAGGGGAAGAACTTCAAATTCCATTTACGACGGTTGACGCAGTTATAAAGAAATGGAAAGGTCGCGAATCCACGAGTGACTGCGGGTAATATTTTCCGAACACTAAGACTAAGATCGATGTCCATCCCCCTACTGTACGTCATACATTGAGAAAGATTGGTCTGCATGGAAGAGTTGCACGAAAAAACCTCCACTACGAAAAGCGCTCGAAGAAGTTCGTTTAAAGTATAGCAAAGATCATCAAAATAATGAATTTGCATTCTGGGGGAAAGTTCTCTGAACAGAGGAGACCAAAACTGAATTATTCGGGAACAACCAACAACGGTATATTTGGCGAAAATCAAATATTGTATTTGAGGAAAAAAAAAACATCCTTCCTATGGTTAAACATGGTGGTAAGTAGTTCGCTTCTTTGACGGTGCTTTAGTGCTTCTGGTCCAGGAAAGCTTGTTGTCACCAATGAAATCTTGAATTCGAAGAAATATCAGGAAATTTTAGAAGAAAATTCGGGAGATGCGAGGGTTCGGGAGTTGCAAATGGTCGCAGCTGGGTACTGTAACAAGATAATAATCCATAACATAACTGTAAAAATACCATGAAATGGGTGCAGCAAAAGAATTTCAAGCTACTCGAGTGGCCTAGTCAAAGGCCAGATCTCAATTTAATTGAGAATTTATGGTTTTTATTTGAAAAATGCTATCGCAAGAGAAACGCTTCGAATCTGAATGAATTGCAACAATTTTCTTTCGAAGAATGAGCTAAAATTTCTACTGAGAGATGTGGAAACCTCGTAGAAAAATATCCAAAACGAATCACTGAAGTCATTCAAGCAAAAGGTGGACTCGCAAAGTATTAAATAATTCTGTAAATAAATGTACAAAAACATTTGCATTTTTTATTTCCTCAAATTCTTTGATGTTTTATATTATACATTGGAAGTAAACTAATTCTTTATTTGTTGAAATTCTCCGAACTTGGTACGAGTACAAAAGATAAAAGACGAATATAACTGAAATATTTCTCTGTACGAATACTAATAAGCGTCACTGTGCGTATATATAAGGCTATTTTTGCTTAGTTCTTATTATTTCTGTTTGTAATATGGATTATTGTTCCGTCAATAAAATACTTCATTTTCATCTTCCTTCACACACACACACACACACACACACGGAGAGAATAAATCATTTTAATTTTATTGCGAATGTATTTATAGTATTCTAGTTCAAATTTTGTAAAAGCGGGATACTTGTATAAAAATTAAAGACAGAAAATGGCGATTATTCATAAAGCATTTTTAATTTGTTAATGCACGCGTCCTTACAATCTTAGACGCCAGAAAATAAAACAGGCAGTAAACAATACTCTCATTTACATAAGGAAGAAATGTTTGGCGCGGAAGCAACTGTCTTTATTGGCCTGCTTAAGATCCACATTGCTAGATAAACCGATTTGCTAGTGAGAACTTAGAAGATGGTATAAAAAGGTTTATATATATATATATATATATATATATATACACCACTACTATATATATATATATATATATATATATATAACCCAAAAAAGGATCTCAAATAAAGTCGAGATACTCGAAACTACATATCAAATTTTTAATCTTGGCGTTCTTTCAGTATAATAAAAGTCTCCCATGAACACCCGGTTTTCTATTTTCAAACGACGCGGTATTATGCGATATTTTTCAAATTTAATTACGATATTTCATAATTCTTTTAGGCGTGTTCTCACAGCCACTTTGTCTTTGTAATTTAAGTACAGTCAAATTCTTACAGAAATTCATTTATCGAAAATTAAAACTAAAATAAATTTAATTAAATTTACAATAATAAGAAAATACGTTAATTTGCACAAAATGTTTTAATCATTAAAAAGGGGTAAAAAGAGAATGAAAATTATAAGAATTTAATTTTACATAATTTTTTGTGTGTCAGTTAAGTATTTTGAACCTAAAGAAAATTTTTATGTTCGTAGACAAGTAACCTGTTTAGCAATATATATATATATATATATATATTATATATATTATATATATATAATTATATATATATATATATATATATAATTATATATATATATATATATATGATGAATAAAACCACGAAGGGAAAAGAAACACAAAGGGGTGCTCAAGCGCTTTCGTCTAATGACATCCTCAGGAACACTGGAGTGAAAGGACAGATCAAGGCAATATATAGGTTACAAAAATAAACATACATACATACATATTCATATATATATACATATATATATATATATATATATATACACATATACATATATATAGTAAGCATAGAAAAAATTGTGGGAGGAGCAAACATTTGTCGACGATATTTTGTGTATCTGGCCCATGAATCGTGACCTGGATGACTTCCTCCTTCAGTTAAATGACCAAGTCCCCTCCATTAAATTTACTTTAGAAGTGGAACAAGAACTCAATCCCGTTTTTGGATGTGCGTGTTCATAGGGATAGCCCGGGTTTTAAGTTTAGTATCTATCGGAAAAACAAACAATTTGTCCTACGTACACTTTTACTCTGGACATGACACCCCTATTAAAAAGGCCATATTTTCCTCAATGTTTCTCCGCGCTCTTAGGATCGCCAGTCCGGAATACAGTACATCGATGCCGAATTGGAAAATATCAACGGTATTGGAAGTGAGTTGTGTTACCCATCTGCGTTCATGGAATCTTGTCTTAATAAGGCTAAACGAACCTTCTATCGTGTGAATAATAACACTCGCACCTTGTCAAAGAATATTTTAGTACTTCCATTTTTCCCGGGCTTCTTAGGCATTGCTAATGTACTTAAACTTTTGGATATCAGTGTAGTTTTTTCATATAACAATATTGTGAAAAACATCATAGTAAAAAATAGCCCTACCAATAATTTAGGCATTATCTATAAAATTGGGTGTAAGCAATGTGATTCCTTTTACATAGGTCAGACGGGAAAGGATTTGCAAACGCGTGTAAAACAGCATCAATATTCCGTTAGAACGGGACAGTTGTCCAGTGCCCTTTTTGTCCATTTGTCAGTTATATCCCATTGTATTGATTGGAATAATGTTTCAGTTTTGTTTCACTCTAGCAACATTGTTAATAGAAATATTCTTGAGTCGGCTATAATTCAACTTACAAATAACCTTAACATGAGTAAAGGTCTGTTTCAACTCGATCCCGTTGCTCTGAATTCCTTCAGAATGGATTTAAACAAAAAGGGCAGGTTGTTAAATCTTTGGTAAAAATTTGTTTTTGTCTTTTTTTTTTTCCTTATAAATCTGTAGGTTTCTCTTACAATTTTATTTTTCAATTTTTTGCTGTATGCGTGTATGTGTATGTATGTATGTGTATGTGAGTATGTGTGTGGTCATTGCAGTTAAATGTGTGTATGTGTGTATATGTATGTATGTATGTGTGTATATGTATGTATGTATGTGTGTATATATATGTGTATATAGATATATATATATATGTGTATGTACCTTACCTTACCTTACAACCTCACAAAGGTTCTGCGCGATGATTTCTCATTTCGCGAAGGTCAAGCTTGTATGTGTGTATATATATATGTGTGTGTGTGTGTGTGTTTGTATATATGTGTGTATATGTATATATATTTGGTTATGCGGGTATACATGTGTAGGTGTATTATTTGTAATTTTTTCAATTTATATTTATTTTTATTTCTTTATTCTTTTGCGACCTACCGTTTTTTCAGACAATAATTATAAAAACAAATCTTTGGTAATTTTTCCCTTATGCATATATATATATATATATTCTGTATATATTGCGTTTATATTTCGTATATATATCGTATATATGTTGTATATATTTTTTATGGTTCTTTATATATCATCTAGGCATCATTTTGTTTTCAAATTTATATTTACTTGTACTTTTTTATTCGTTGTGACTATAATATGCATGATTCAGACAATAACTAAAAAACCTGTGGTAATTTTTCCCTTATAAATTGGTGTGCCTCTCTTAAAATTTATTTTTCAATTTATTATTATATTTTTTATTATTTTTTAATTTTTTTTTGGTTTATTTCTTTATTTCTTTGTGACATATATATCAATTGGCATCATCTATTAAATTGATTGTAAACTTCCTTTTGAGCTTGAATTTGTAGACTCCACTTACAATTTTTGTTTTTTTTATCTGTTGGTTTATTTCTTTATGGTATTTTGGCTGTGACATATATATCACTAAGGCACTTTTTATATTTATATTTATTTCTTTATTCTTTTGTGACCTGTTCCATAAACAAGCCATTTGAATTTATATTGAAGGTCGGCCAAAGTGCTAAAAGTGTCATTTTTCCCATACAAATGTGTTTATCCTCCCACAATTTTTCTTTACTTTACTATAATATGTATATGTGTATGTGTGTATGTATATATATATATATATATATATATATATTATATATATATATTTGTGTTTTTTTTATTTTTTTATTTGCCAGTTTATTTCTTTATGGTTATTTAGGCTGTGACATATATATCACTAAGGCACTATTTTGTAATTAATTTTTTCTCAATTTATATTTATATTTATTTTTATTTCTTTATTCTTTTGTGACCTGTTTCATAAACAAGCCATTTGAATTTATATTGAATGTCGGCTGAAGTGCTAAAAGTGTCAATCTCCCATACAAATGTTTGCTCCTCCCACAATTTTTTCTATGCTTACTATATATGTATATGTGTGTAATATATATATATATATATATATATATGTATATTATATGAATATGTATGTATGTATGTTTATTTTTGTAACCTATATTGCCTTGATCTGTCCTTTCACTCCAGTGTTCCTGAGGATGTCATTAGACGAAAGCGCTTGAGCACCCCTTTGTGTTTCTTTTCCCTTCGTGGTTTTATTCATCATAAATATTTTTCACATGTCACTTTCGTGAAATAATTTTTCATATATAATATATAACATATATATATATATATATATATACTATATAATATATATATATATACACAGGGTGGGCCAAAAGTCTGGATCCATAGGAAAATATTTATTTTAATACATAAATTACAACAAATTACTGGAGATGTGGATTCTTTTCATTGGACTGTATTGAGCTGAACTAGTCTTATTTACCTCT
>JAJOZX010004268.1:160000-172500 GCA_023014485.1 Bathynomus jamesi
GAGGGGACCTACAATTTTACGTGGGTTCCGAACCACAAAGCCTTAATTTTACTACCTTAAACTATACCTAATCTATCAACATATGCGTTTAATCGATTTTTAAACATGTTTATAGAGCTGCTACTAATTACTTCTACCGGCAAACTATTCCACCTATTTACTATTCTATGCGTAAAAAAGTTTCTGGCAACTGCTGTCTCGAACCTTCTACTTGTCAACTTACACCCGTTATTTCTTGTCCTATTATATTGAGATATTTCGAAAAAGCTATCTCTATCTACGTTATCGAACCCATTCATAATTTTGAAAACCTGTATTAGAATCACCCCTTAGCCTTCTAGTCTCGAGTGTAGTCAATTTTAACTACATTAAGCCTATCCTCATACGACTTTGACCTAAGCGACGGAATCATCTTAGTTGCTCGTCTTTGAACTCTTTCGAGTTTGTCTATATCTTTTCGCATATGTGGATTCCAAAATTGGATCGCGTACTCCAAATGGGGTCTAACTAATGATTTATAAAGAGGAACTATAATATCGCGCGATTTGTACTCAAAATTTCGAGCTATAAAACCTAACACTTTGTTCGCTTTATTGACTGCTGTTGTACGTTGTTTCGCTACTTTTAAATCACCAGTGACTATAACTCCTAAATCTTTTTCCTGCTCTACGCTTGTTAACTCTTCCCTGACATACTATACGCAAAATTACCGTTACGCGAACCTATATGTAAAATTTTGCACTTATCGACGTTAAATCTCATTTGCCATGTGACTGACCAATCAACGATTTTATTCAGATCTTCCTGGATTTTACCTCTATCTTCGTCATTAATCGCCCTACCACCCAGCTTCGTGTCATCCGCAAACTTTGAAACTGTACTGACTAGGCCGACATCTAAATCGTTAATATATATAAGAAAAAGCAAGGGGCCCAATACAGAACCCTGAGGAACGCCACTCGCTACATTAGCCCAACACGACTCCGCTCCATCAACGACCACCCTCTGTTTCCTACCTCGCAACCACTCTTCTATCCAATTTATTACTACACCCCTGATTCCATGAGCCTTAGTTTTTTCAATGAGTCTTTTGTGCGGTACGGTGTCAAACGCTTTTTGAAAATCTAAATACACTACATCAACCGCCCGATGACTATCGTAAACGTCAACCACGCTTTGAAAAAATTCTAAAAGATTAGTTAAGCAAGATTTGTTTCGCCTAAAACCGTGCTGCGTATTTCTAACTAAGTTATGCAATTCTAAGTGTTCGACTATACGATCCCTAATTATTGATTCCAGTAGCTTACCTACAACAGACGTTAAACTGATTGGCCTATAATTTCCCGCCGCACCTTTATCGCCTTTCTTAAAGATAGGTGTTACGTTTGCTAACTTGAAATTATCTGGTACGCACCCCTCAGAAATAGACGCATTAAAAATTTGTTAGCGGCACAACAATGCTATCTTTTAATTCTTTTAGTTGTATGGGATATATGGAATCCGGCCCGGTGATTTACGCATTTTCATTTTATCAATATAACGCATTACCTCCCTTCACTAACCACAATATTATCCAAAATATTACCATTATCAAAAGGTATTATGTCTATGACCGTAGGGATATTCGTTACATCTTCTATAGTAAAAACTGACGTAAAAAATTCGTTTAGCAAGGTAGCCATTTCCTTGTTTTCAGAAACTAGATCTCCGTTAACATTTTTCAACGGCCCCAAGACACTTTTTACTGGATTTCTATTGTTGACGTATTGAAAGAATCGCTTGGGGTTTTCTTTACCGTCACGAGCTATGGAGATTTCAAATTCGCGCTTGGACTTTTTTATTACACTTTTCGCTTCACGCCTTAGAGATATGTAGTTGTTTCGTAACCACAAATTGTCTTTATCGCACTTATGTTGCCTATAAGCCCTATCTCTACTCTTTATAATGTCTCCTACTCTAGAAGTAAACCACAAGGGCTTGTTGTTTACTTTCGCACGCTGAATTTTGTACGGTACACATTCCTCATTTATAGTCTTAAATACTGTTTCAAACGATTCCCACATTAGTTTTGCGTTGGAGATCCCCATTACGTTTTCCCAATTGACGTGTGACAATTTATTTCGAAATTTACAAAAGTCTGCGTGCTGAAAGTTAGGAATTTTAGTCGAGTTAGCTGGTTTCGAGTGACTTACTGACAGGACAAACTCTACCATATTGTGATCGCTATTGCTTAACGGTTCTATTACTTGAAGATCAGTGATTCATCCGTAGTTATTACTAAATCTAAAATACTGTCCAACCTCGTAGGTTCCCCAACCTTTTGAATAAGAAAGCTATCCTCAAGAAAATTAACTAAACGATTACCTTCCGCGTCTCCCTGCATTGTATCATAATTCACGTTGGCGCAATTAAAGTCACCCATAACTAAAGGCTGCTCACTACCTATTATTCTCTTTAGTTCACGATATAACGCTTCGTCCGTATCAGCTGTTGATTAGGGGGCCTATATATAACCGCAACAACGGGTTTGAAATCGTTCAATTTAAGTTCTGCTATAGTCGAATCCATCGGTTCTGGAATTGTGTGCTTTACTTCTATAACGTTCGCAATATTATCTTTGATATACAACATAACACCGCCTCCTCGCCTACCTATTCTGTTTTTAACAAAAAGTCTATAACCTCTAATTTGATACTCCCCTACAAAGTCACGTGTTTCAGTGCTAAGCCACGATTCATTTATCGCAATTAAATCATAGTCTTTACAAGCGATTAAAGAAAAAAATTCGTTTATTTTATTTCGTAGGCTACGAGCATTTAAGGATAGAACCTTCAAATTGTTTGTAATTGCGACACCTTCGCGAGCGCAGGGGAAATTTGTGGAAATTACGCTGGGACCGTTCGAGTTACGGCAGCCTGAAAAGAAGAGACAGTATTATGAAATAGTCTTCCTAAACGCGCAGCTCCAACGTCATTAAGATGAAGTCCATCTCCGAGGAACAAGTCCCTCCTGCCGTAGAAACTGTTCCAAAAATTCGCAAAATGCACTCCTTCCTGTTGGCAAAGAGACTTTAGGTTATTGTTGATATAGGTCGCCTTGCTGTAGAAATCGCTACGTTGGATAATTCGAGGAAGTATACCTGTTAAAACAATCTTATTAGTTTTTCCTTTAGTCGCTCTAGTAAGTCCCTGTACCTAGCCAGCAGTTCTTCCGATCTAGAATTTAAAACGTTATTAGTACCGACATGAATAACATACGTTGTGTCCTCAGAGGTACCGTCTGTAAAATGGTCAACACTATTAGTTATATCCTCCACCCTTGCACCAGGGTAGCAGTAACGGCGCCTACGACGAGGGTTTCTCCCACAGAATTCCTCGAGCTGCCCTCGAACAATGGAATCGCCAACGAGTCGTATTTCCGGTTCATCAGCATCTTCGAAACCTAAAACAGAAAACTTATTGTTTGTTATTACTGGTAGACAAGTCTTAGGTTTTCTCAATGGGGCTCCATTACGCACTCGAACGAAGGGTTGGGAACTAGGGGAAGAGAGAGGGCTATTAGTACTATTTATATTATTAGTAGAAACTGAGGCAGGAGGGGTCGTAACTGGAGTCTCAAGGGATTCTAATTTTGCCGTCAGGAGCATCACGCTTTCTTCAAGCCTCACTCTGGCCTCCCTCTCACGTTCTAACTCGTTCCTCAGCACTTCCATGCTTGAGCACCACCTGCAAACTAACTGTTTATTATTATTAGCCATTGTAAACGCGTAAGCGGCAAATTTCCCTTCACAGCGACTGCAAGTACTTGAGGGGGTGCCATGCTCTTAATTAGTTAAAAAACAAAAAACAAAAAAACGAGCGTTTGGAAATTAATAATTTACAACGTACTGTAGGTCTACCGCGTGCTTATTGTGCCGTCACCTGTGCAAACCCGCAAAAATGTTCCTGTAACGCAGAAACAGGTTCTTGTAACATAAATTTATACTAAATGAATATATAATTAAGCTACCGAAGAAAGATCAGTAAAAGAAAAAGTATTAATAAAACTTATTTGTCCGCTATTCGACCGATTTTTCTTTCCGTTTTTCCTTTTTCCCACGGTGGGTGACCACACTCTACTTGATCCCCGAAGGAAGGGAAAATGAACCTTATGAAACCTCGTTTCTGATAGATTTGAAAAACAAAAAAGGCAAACCAAGGGAATTTCAACCTTATGAAACCTCGTTAGTAATAGATTCGGGAAACAAACAAGGCAAGCCACGTGCACTAGCCTTGGTTTAATCAAAAATATAGTAATGAATAAAGTCAATAAATGAAATATATTCGTTAATGAATGATTAGTAACACGAAGTAATTTAGTTAAGAATGCACCAAACACTATTTTTTTTAAAGACACTTTAAAGAAAACCACTTATTCAATTGGTAACACTGGACACTCGATAAAACACGTCTGTTCACAAGGAAAGACAGATCACAGATCACACACACACACATATATATAATATATATATATATATATATATATACACACACACACACACACATATATATACACAGGGTGTCCGAGAATTATCTGTACAAGTTTTGGCTGTTATTAAAAGTCAACCATGAAGTGTAGAAATTCCAGTGTTGTCCCATTTTACAGAGAATCTCATTAAGTCTTTTCTGATACCAAGTTTTGACAAGTTTTTTAGAAATTCCAGTGTGTCCGAAAATTATCTGTACAATTTCATCTTTTAATAAAATTCTTGATAACACACGTAAAATTCTTAAACAAGATTATTTAGAATCTGTATTTTCAAAAGTTTCTTTTATTAAAGTATGTTGTTACAAACACTCGATATGTGCACCATTAGTGATTCGCAAAACATCCAATCGATACTCCAAATGTTGCCATGTACGCTGCAGCATATCCACATCAATTCGCTCAATAGCAGCTGTGATTCTTGCTTTTAAATCATCAATGTCTGTCACCCGCGTACATTTCTAAAAAACTTGTCAAAACGTGGTATCAGAAAAAACTTAATGAGATTCTCTGTAAAATGGGACAACACCACTGGAATTTCTACACTTCATGGTTGACTTTTAATAACAGCCAAAAATTGTACAGATAATTCTCGGACACCCTCCGTCTCGTGGTACTTCGCAAACTTTCTCAGTATACAAATGTGCGATTGATTTCATGTACTGTATCTATATTCGTTCCGTAAAATTTTCATTACAAATTTTCATGGATTATATTTTTTATCTACTTTGCCTGCAAACTCCATATTTAATCGAGTTTATTAAATACTGATTTTTCATTGATAAACATTTCTTAACCCTTAAAGTCCAGGTTCTCTTCTGAGACTGAATAAAACTGTCTGGCGTCAACCAAACTGAAATCAATGAAGTTTTTTCTTGATCTTAAAAGAGGGGGGGGGGGGCTATCCGATATAATTAAATACTCTATTGTTTTTACGTTAGTTGTCAACAGACCCCCCAGCCCTGACCCCCTGGCCAACGTATCCTCTCCGCCTCAAGTGCAATTACTGAAAAAAAGCCATATATATATACACAATATATTGTTCCATGCACGGTCTGTGTTTAACATTATATAATGCTACAAATAACATCAGTAAGTTGAATAAATTATGTTCCGAAGGACAAAAGCCCTGATAAGACCCTTAATTTAAATACAGATTCATGCTTACATAATGATTATGATCATAATATACTGTATGTTTGTGTGTGTGTGTGTGTGTATATATATATATATACAGTATATATATATATTATATATATATATTTGAGAGGCTGTTCTTAGACTGGTGCATTGGGTAGGCAGAATATTATAAGGCTATATATTATATATAATTTCAATAAAGGTATATAATTATAATTATATATGTATATAAGGGTACTTACACCATTCATCTATCGATCTTCTTCCTTTAACCCCACCCCCCAAACCGTAGTTTCTCATATTTCTTTATACGGGATGGCTTGATAATGAGCGTAAGCGTGCAAAATGTATCGTTTAGTAGGAAAGTCCGCGCGCTGACTATATGTACATTTACTCTGTATTAAAAATGGCATATATCAAATCCGCCACAGTAGTTGAATTTATATTATACATTGAAGGTAGGCAGGGCGTTTTAGGTTGTAATAGCAAATATGAAAAAAAGATATGATATTGGATTAAGAGGGCGCGATCAACAGATTTTGTCTAATTGCACTAATTTATATCGATATATTTATGCTTCTAAAGTTTGACAAAATTAATGGTCAGGCAAAGCCTACCCTATAAAAAACGCCTCTGATATATATATATATATATATATATATATATATATATATAGGGTGTGCCAAAATGACATACAACTTTTAAAATGGATGCCAATTATAAATTAATGAATATTTTCTCTATTTTCAGATCATCGAAAGAAAAGAAAAAAGTTTTGTGTATCAGAATTTTGACCATGTTGGCAAATTTTTCTGTCCCACAGCAGACAGTGAACGTAGAGGCATATTTTGCCACGGAGTCACATGTTGTAACACAGTTTCAGAGACTTCGCAGACACGACACGAGAATTCCCAATTACAAAGCCAACAAACATATTTTGGAGAAGTTCAGACGTACGGGGAGTGTTAATGACTAGATAAGAGGTCACAGTGGACAGAAATTTAACGCAAAACCACCT
The DNA here is from genome assembly GCA_023014485.1 of Bathynomus jamesi. Classification (NCBI taxonomy): domain Eukaryota; kingdom Metazoa; phylum Arthropoda; class Malacostraca; order Isopoda; family Cirolanidae; genus Bathynomus; species Bathynomus jamesi. The sequence continues at coordinate 166,683 of JAJOZX010004268.1, forward strand.
GATAGGATCCAGGTTGTAAGACAAGAATTGCAAGCCTCACCAAAAGAGTTAACATGCACACTTTGTCACTTGGTAAGAACATTACCGTACATATTCGTACTACTGCGAGAAGAATCATACACCAAGATCCGCAAATGTATTCGTACAAGATACAAATGTTGCAAAATCAGACTGATAGAAATATAAGAGAAAGGCGTGAATTTTGTGTCAGCATTCCCCAGCAGATTGAAAATGAAGCGGGGTTTCTAGTTAGGTTAGGTTAACCCGAGTTAACCTAACCTAACCTTAGAAAAAAGTATCTTCTATAAGAAAATTCGACTTACAAAATATAAATTAATGGGTAAAAAAAGGGGCCTCACTATTGGCGTTCCTTATGGATATAATCATATTATATATACACATACATACAGTATATATATATATATATGTATATATATATATATATATAATATATATATATATATATATATATATGTAAAATGGAACATCGGATTCAAAGTCTTTATTATAAGAGTTCATTAGACCTTGTGATTAAATTCTCTAAAGTTTAAATTCATTTGACTTCAACTAAAATTTACCAGTTTTTTTTTAAATGTCTCAAAAACGTCGTGTGTCAAATGAATTAGAATAATTTACTATTTTCGGGCTCAAGAATGATAATCCTTTATTTTAAAGAAACTTTAACCACACTCAATAATCCTTAATGACCGCAAATGTACAGTTTTGGAAAAAAGTTCGCCAAAAGAGACAAAATTTCGAGGAAACAAAAAATACAAAAAGGTAATGATTGAATTTTGCTTTTGAAAATTGTATTCATGTCACCAAAAATAAAAAACAAAAGAAAAATAAGATTATACCAATTAGTAATTTTTCATGATTTTTAGAAATTTTTTTTACTTGGCGAACTTATTTGCGAAATTGTAGATTAAGCTTTTTTCCTATACGAAACGCTTTTATTGGCCGACATAGTGGGGAGAAACCATGTCGGTATAATAAAAAAATTTCTACAATCCAGTGCTATATGTAGTGATGGGATTATTTAACCTCTCTCGCAACATCTAAGGTCATATGACGGAGGGGACCTATAGCTTAACGTGGGATCCGGACCACGGGTCACTAAATAATCTGGTCCTCCCTCCAACTAATACCCAGACCCAATGTCGCTGAACTTCGCTGATAAACTTGACGCGATGTTACGACATTAGTTTCCTACCAGTCCTATACGAACTAGACAATTTATATAGGATTTATATAAACTTTTAAATATTCTTAACAATATTTTTATCGATATAAATAATAACAAATAATAAATAATAATGAAAAAGCGCTATAAGAAAATTTAAGCATCGCCTCTTTATCATAACGACTTACAGAATTACCGTTACAAACGTACAGTTTCGCCATTGTCTTCTTTCTGATTACCGCAGTCATTTTGAATTAATAAGAATTCTAAGCGTGAAAAGGGGCCATAAATTAACAACATAACATGGAATAATAAGCGTGATGTTAATTTTAGTAATAAAACTTGTAACATAAAATAAATAATTTAGAATAATCACCATTCAGATAAATAAATAAATTTGGCTCATAAAACGTATAAGACAATATTGTACATCACAGCTTGAAGGAAAGCAAACACATTTTTATGTTGGAAAGAGAAAAGGCAGTAAAGTGAGAAACTTGCAGCTAGTTGGAATCGAACCATCGTCGCGTGGCTTCAGAGTCAAGGGTATTATTATTATTATTATTATTATTATTATTATTATTATTATTATTGATCGCGTCATAGAAAACTTTGGAGAAAGTTTGGTTCATAAGAGTCCAGTATTTACGGTACATGGTTTTATCATGCTCCATTCAACTGCCTCGCCTTTACTTAAGTGCGGTTATTGCACTTAAAATGCATTAATAAGATTTTAAGTGTTATAATGAATAATAGGCGCACTGGAGTGGAATCATTTTACCGTTCCCCTATGAAGGGAATCTGAGAATACACGAAATGTATTGAGTCTTCATAGCAGACTAATCACACACACACACACACACACACACACACATTCGACGAACTGAACCGAAATCAAACAAACTCAGATTAACCACTTTATATGTTCATATTCTGAGAAGTTGTTAAAGAGTGTAAATGAAATATCTTCACGCTCTGCAGCTTCTTAAAACTAAATGCAGCAAAGGTGGTTGTGAACTGCATGAAATTTGCCTCACTACTATTACTACTACTACTACTACTAGCAGCCAGGATCATATGCCAAACTGGAGCTACAACTTAACGTGGAACCCAAAGAACCACGGGTCGCTACATCATCTGAGCGCGGAGGACGGTCACCTATCCAACCAGCGAACAGACCCAATGTCGCTTAACTTTGCCGATCTCGGAGGAAGTGGTGTTGCAACTTGTCCATGAAGTAGCTCGGCATATATGACAGGGATAATCGCGCAATTTATTTAGTAAAGCGAAAGCAATAAACGCGGCTTATAACGTTGAATATACAGACAATATACTGAAATTTTGGTACAGTTTCAGGAAAAATTTTTGCCTAGAAACAAAATTTCTAAAAAGTATAAGAAATTATTAATTGGTAAATCTCATTTTTCTCGGCATATTTTTTTTTTTTTTTGGTGACACGAATAAAAAAAATAAAAAAAATCATTACCAAATTTTATTTTATGCTTTTTCAGATATTTTATATTTATAGGTGAATTTTTTCCGAAATTGTACACCCAACAAACGTGTACAGTAAAAGAGGTTTATTTTTCATTTTTTTAGAACGATTAATTCGGTTCTTTTACAGAATGAAATAAGAATTTCTCATATTCATTTGCTTTTCATCGTGTATATATATATATATATTGACATAGAATTCTTATTAACATGGACGACGACAGTCATTATTACGTCTCTATTTCATAAGAAATATGTTTCACGCAAAAAAACTTCACTTTTTATGTGGAGGTCAAAATATGACACTAAAACCCACACTAATAGATTAATACACTCATTTTCTGTATCCACCCGAAGAGGATACCAGTGGGCATCGAAACTGTTGTGGAAATAAACTCTATTAGTGTGGATTTTATTGTCATAATACGTTTCATATTTTGTGAAGTAAAATAAGAAAGACCCACTGAATACAGTACACTGACAAAAATTCTAAATGCAACTAATTTTTTTTGGTCCAATATGAAAACCTCGCTAAACCTTGGTTTTGCTTCCGCCCCATTTGTTTATTCTGACGAAGGTCAAGCTTGTTGCTCCACCTTAGACCTACTGCTCAACGTGGAATCCGAACCACGACCCACTAGGTGGTCAGAAATTACAAAGTCCTCGTCCGGACTCGATCTCACGACCTCCCGAATAGCAGTCCAGCGTCTTGACCACTAGGCTATCTAGGGTACCCATTCATCTACCAACCAATTTTATTGTATGGCAGGATGAACAGCTGGGTTAGCTGGGCGCTGCCTGCCGTCACCGGGAATCTAACTTGGACCGGTGGACTTGTAGTCAACGATACTAACCACTACATAAACAATGTCTATTTATTTATGTCTTCATCAGGCCAAATATGTTTGAGGAACATTCAAAGAAACCTGCTTTTTCGTTTACAAACATGTTTGAGATTGGTGGGAATCATTTCGAGCAATAAAAACAAAATAAATAAATAAACATAAATGCATTTTCCTATGATGCGTGACTTTTGGACACCCTGTATGGACCCTTTATGGACACCTTTTCGATGAGGTCTGTGCCTCCGCGGTCACTATATGATTTTAAAATGTAATCCTAAAGGATTTAGTTATTAGGGTCCCATACATGGCTGGGAGAGTAGGGGTTAGGAGGGGCCAAGAACCAAAGTATAAATGAAATAAAGCCACGATATAAAATGGATTTATTCGCTTTCGACCTACACTGAGGTCTTCATCCCTTGTGAGTAAAAAGGAATAAAAGGAGTTGGTCAAGGAAAGGACCCCGGAGGTGAGGAAAAAGAATTAGGAACACTAGAATAAAGTCAAGACGAACTTGTCTTTTTTGTTGCGAGACTCCAAAATTTCATTACCAAACGTTAAACACCTGTGATATACTCCAAGTTTGGAAATTTCTCTCTGAAGAAACTTCCGTAGCAAAAGAATAATTTGGCTTCTTTCCAATCTTGTCATTCCCAATTCAGTCTTGGTCAAGAATGAGAAACTCGAAAGTGGGAAGAAATCTCAAAAAGAAGGTAATTTTCAAATCGATTTATTACCATTCGCGTTGTAGAATTTCCCACTTTAAATGGTTAGAGTTTTCATAGAAAATACCCTCGGGTATTGCGTCAGAGCCCTCTTTTCACCTTTTCTCAAATGTGAAATTCCGATTTTCGGACGAGAGTGGGAATGGGAATGGCGCCAAGTGGGAAGCAATAGTGAAGGTGATCTAGAATTCATTCCATTCCCAGCGTTAGTTCTTTCTCCGACAGCGACAGTCAGTTACAAATTAGAGCCTCATTCTCATGCAAAGTAGCTTCGACCAAAATAAGTCCCCCCCCCCCCGATGGGGGACAAGGCGAACAGAGTTATTTTATGAACTACACTGGTCCTTGGGCCGCTTTTTGCACCATGCTGATACCGATATATATATATTTAGGCAATAGATATATACAGTATGTCGGTATTCACGGTAGTTTTTCCCATTTTGTCCGTATAACAGCTTGGACTCTGTTGATAATGCTGTCAGTGTATTTTTTTTACGATTGATGGTGGAATATTTATTCAAATATTCTACAGGGTTTTCACAGTTGTTCAATATGGAATGCTTCAGCTTATCCTTTTCAGCGTCTACATAGTCTTATTATGGAGTCTTCTGGAGAGGAGGGGCGACAAGCTTGACCTTCGCGAAATGAGGAATCATCGCGCGGAACCTTTGTAAGGGGTGTAGTGCTTCAACTGGATTTATGTCGAAGCTTTCTGATGGCCATTCCATTATTTAGATTTCCAATGTCCTCCTTTCCCTTCAGATATGTTTTTACAATCCGTACCATGCGTTTGGGGTCATTATCTTGTTGGAAGATGAACCTTTGTCCAATCAAACGCTTTCTATCTGGCAGAGTATGCAGTTAAAAAATTCCTTTGTACTTCTCTTTAGTTAGAGTATCATCGAGTTTCACAAGGGAGCCAACTCCAGGTGAACTTATGAACCCCAAACGTTGATACATCCCTTACCATACTTTACTATTGGTTGTAAGCACATATTATATTCCTCACCCTGTTGCCGTCATACGTACAGTCTTTTTTAGACCCCCCAAGATTTTGGATTTTGACTCATCTGTCTACAGAACGTTCGCCCAATCAGTCAACATCTAGTGGATATGATCTGCATATTTTACCATTTTAGACTCGTTTCCTATTCTCAGGCACGATTATTTTTGGCATCAACCCTTTTGTTTAAATCTGACTTCTGCAGTCGACGTCGTATTGTTACGACCGAAACGTTAGTGCCCTTTAAGGAATTAAAGTCCTGCTAGAAACTACGACTCGATTGTTTTCTATCTCATGGGCAAGTAACCTTCAAGTACCGATCTTGAGATTTTGCCGTTTACTTTGGTCTTCCTTTTCGTTGTTTTTCTTTAGTTGACCTTGTTTCAAGATGCCATTTGATATTGCGCCCACACCCCTTTTATAGAAATGTTCAGTTTTTTAGCAGTTTCTCAAATATTATATCGTTCTTCTCGTAAAGTCACGATCATCATGCGAATATCTTCTGGCATCTGCCGTACTGGAGAAGCCACTGTACGTGAAAAAATCAGTTGAATCAACCGTAAAGGAGTTG
>JAJOZX010004268.1:177500-260000 GCA_023014485.1 Bathynomus jamesi
ATATGTCTTCCATCTGAAGTTTATCTGCCCCGAAATCTAAACAAACTCATTTGTGTCTTGTCCTGGGAAGAACACTATAACTGTTTCATTCTGCGAGAATTCGTCTTTTAACGATGGTGTACTCTCACATCTACGAAATATATATATATTTAACGCTTCATAAATATAGAACAAATACGGATAAGTTCTTAAAATATGTCCGTATATTTAATTTAGACTGACTCATAATATTTACTCGCAATTTTAAAATGTTACTTTTGAAAATGAAATGAAAATGAAAAGGTTTATTAGCAAATATTATTAATGACAAATATTATTAATACAGTGACATTAATACAATTATTATTATTATTAATACAATGACAGTTCACATACTAAGGATAGAAATATATACAGTTGATTAGAAATAATACAGTAATGTCGAAGTTTAGTCGAGCTACAGACAGAGAGACAGACGTTTTCGTACCAAAAATTTCATAGCTTAGGCCTTAGAGGATAAATGGCAGGACTCATGGATAGCTTGAATAATCGAGTTGGTTGATTTTTAATTCTTTGCATTAGACTGTATTGAGCACGTCTTGTTACCTCCGGGAAGCTCGGGACATTGGGGGTAGCAAACATTTGCGAAGCTGAGCATCTCGGGGGTAATTCATGTAAGAGTCTAAAAGACCTGTTGTACAGCAGATTTAGGGTTCTGCCAGAACCTTTTTTATAATTCACCCAGAGTTAATGCAAAAAACTTCACTTTTCTACGTGAAGGTCAAAATATGATAATAAAAACCCACTCTAATAGACAGTTTATTTCCACAACAGTTTCGATGCCCACTGGCATCGACTGGGCATCGAAACTGTTGTGGAAATAAACTCTGTCTATTAGAGTGGGTTTTTATTACCACCCAGAGTGGCTGTCCGTATATATTACTGCAGAAAGTACGAAAGTGAGTGTCTTTAGTTTCACTTGTACAGAACCGAAAGTTCCTTATAGTCATATTCGCTTTAGCACACAGGCTTCGAGATTGTTTTCTTATATCCGAGTCATCACTCAAGGAGCTGGTAATAGTTTGACCCAAATACTTAAACTCCTATACTTCCTCAATTACTTCACCTTTCATTTTAAACCCAATGTCAACTGGCTGATTACAACTTTTAGGATGAAATTGCATAACCTTAGTTTTTGTAACATTAAAAAGAATATCATGTTTCTGCGAATACACTCGCAGACTTTTAGTAGCCGATCCAGACCTTTAACAGGACGACTTATTAACACCATATCATCGGCATAAACTAAGTCATTCACCCTTGTGTTATCTACACAACATCCCACTGTTGCCTCATTAAGTGAAGCAATTAATCCGTCAATATACACATTAAACAGCATAGGGGAGAGCAAGGAGCCTTGTCTCACCCCGCAAGAGCCAAAACATTCGGATAGTACAGTTACATTGCCCCACCTAACAGTGAAAGATTGGTGGGAATACCAAAATTTCAATAAATTTAATATGTACACGAGAACCTTTCTGTCTTCTAGTTTTGCAAATAAAATATTGTGGTTCACTCTATCATATGCCTTACTTATATCTAGGAAACAGCTATAAATAGTTGAATTACTGTCAGTGTATTTAGATATTGTTTCTTTAAGTACATAGATACACAGGTCAGTTGAGTGGGACGTTTTAAAACCAAACTGATTAGGAAATGTCCATAGGTAATCATTTAATCGGAGTAACAAGAGTTTTTCTAGTAGTTTCGAGAAGCAGGAAGCGACAGCAATAGGCCTGTAATTATTGCTGGACAGAATGTCTCCATACTTATTTTTAACCAGGGGCAAGATATATATACCCTCATGAACTCTGCAGGAATATAGGCTATGAGCAAGCATGGCTGATAAGAGCAATGATATATGCATACATTTACATTAAGTATTGTGGTACAGAAATCCACTGAAGATGGTTACGTTATAGAATTATAAACTACTTCGTTTATTACAGGAAGATGAAACACTTCTCGTCTCCAGAGAGTATCTCTCTCTCTCTCTCTCTCTCTCTCTCTGTCTCTGTCTCTGTCTCTGTCTCATATATATATATATATATATATAATATATATATATATATATATATATATATATATACTAGAACGCCCGTTGCGCCTTGCTCAGCAAAAGCCTTCCGAAACACAACCTAATTGGGGGGGAGGGACTGTGAGGGGCGAGGGTGTTACTAAAACCTTCCCTGGTTCTTCCTTAATGTGTATACTAAATTTGGTGCAGATTACCCGAACTGTTTAGGTGTGTATAAACAAACATAAAATAGACACACACACCACAACTATATATATATATATATATATTATATATATATATATATATATGAGAGAGAGAGAGAGAGAGAGAGAGAGAGAGAGAGAGAGGGTGTGTGTGTAATCCCCAACCATTTGAAGCCATCACGTATGCTACCCCCTGTTCATGCCTTAAAAGAAAGCAACCCATTTTATGACCCTCCCATCCGCGCAGCTCTTCTCCCACACTTGAGGAATTTGCTTTCGTATTCATCTTCCTTATTTATGATTCGGCTTATATACTTCCTATGTAAATACGGAAGACAACGAAATATAAAGAAATATATGAAGTGAGCGTCAGACACTCGGCTACAATTGCGAGATGAAGGAACGCTCTTTGTATTATTGCTTTGTACAAATTGGAATTATTATTATTATTATTATTATTTGTATAGTGGAATAGTGCGTGCTACTTTTATCCTCCAATTTGATTTGGACATTACGCCTAAATCTTATCTCCTGAAAGCTCTTTCATAATGACATGATTACTGTATAGTAACGTAAAGACACTATATTCGAAATATATCGAAAACTGATTCATATTTTATATATATATATATAATATATATATAATTATATATATATATATATATATATATAATATATATATATGTGTGTGTGGTGTGTGTGTAACTCAGAATGGTCCCCTGAGAAACTTTTGTTACACACAGACCGTGCATGGAATAAGGAACTCTTCTGGTAAATTAAATCCACTATAGTTCGAATAAGTAATTGGTAAATGACAAATACTATAGTTTTTCTCTTTCATGATGGAAGGCACAACGTGGGCACCGGGTTACTCGCAAAGAGGCCCCAAAATATAGCTTTCCTCACCAGCTGTCTGCAAAGCAGATAGGATCCAGCTTTGGGACAGGATCTAGGGTTTACAGCTACTATATTCTTACTATATTCAGGACCTCAATATACGCAAGAAACTCGTTGCATTCACGTCGGATTGAATACATCAAAGAAAAAGGGGTAACTATGCGAGTAACCTGGTGCCCACGTTGGGCCTTCCATCATGAAAAAAAAAACTATAGTATTTGTCATTACTTATTCGAACTATAGTGGATTTAAGTTTACAGAAGAGTTCCTCGTTCCATGCACGGTCTGTGTGTAACATACATACATACATACATACATACATATCTATAACCTAAGGGTGATTCAAATATGGGGGTAAAAAAATTTTTTTTTATATTTTAATGTGTTCAACCCTTTAAATGGTTCATTTCAGCATAAAACCAACTATCCTAAAATATTTTAGCAAATTTTTAATTTTTAGGGGTTGCTACCAGCAATTAAAAATTGACAGAACGACTCAAATTGTCAAATTTTTCCACACCACCCAGGGGGTACAGTACAAGGCGCATTGCTTTTTTTTAATGTGGAAAGCTCCCCCGTAGGTCCTACTATAACCACAAGCATGCATAATTAAACTAGCATGATATCTGAGACATTAGCTGTCCTTACTTCATCAATGTTTCTTTCTTTCTATCAGGGTAAACAGCCCTGTAGTTTTTCACTACTTGTAGCAAGAATTGTATTTGATCTTCATCATGTGTTAGTATTTTATTATATTCATCCATTAATTTTACTCCTCTTTCCGCTATATCATTCACGACTTTCCACTGTTGATAGATTTCTTAGCCGAGTTATACTCTTCATCATTATGCCATTCTTTAGCATCTTTGAGTAAATATTTGAACTAAATTCTGTTATTGTAAAGAATCTGAGTATTTGATGACAAAATCTTCTAATTTCTTCGTTGGAATAAGTGCAGGATCTAGAAAAGCCCGTTTTGCAGGAAGAGTTTCTGTTGTATTTTGCAAGGCCTTTACAATTTTGTTTTTCGTTTCAGTAGGCACTTCATCATCATAAAAGGCCAACGCTACCAGTTCTTCTGATAGGTACCAGAGGTGACCTAACAGTTTTTTAATAGCAACAAATGCGATTGTGTCATTTATTTGTTTGTAGACTACAAGATTCTGTAATAATTCCAGAGCAAGACGAGGAGCGCAAGATGGCACAGGAGCTGTAAACCATGCCTTTACATATAACGAGTAGCAAATAGACAGATGTCTTTTAGTCCTTTTTTGTCTTTTACTGAAATTTTGAACTGAGATTTGAACAAAAAATTTTAATGAATATGTAATTTTGGCCATCCACCTAGCCCGATGAAGTCCCGCTGGATGTTTAAATTTGATTCCACCTTTTGGTTCACCTCCCAAAAAATAATTGTTAACTGCAATAGTTCTAGTAATCGTCTCTTGGTTGGAATGTATCTAGTTGATTTGTTGCAAATATAATTATGTCATCTTTGATGTCATGAATATTTTCATAGATATCTGGATCTGATAACTGTTTCGTAGTCCTCCTTATTAATGCTTGACCATTTTCTCTGAACTTCTTAAAAAGGACTATATCTGGGCCAGAAGATGGTGATAAAGACTTTGAAACAACAGCTTCCAGCATAATTTCAAATATATGGTGTCGACATGCCAGCCACAATAAATCGTTGTCGAATTTTTGTTCTAGAAGAATAGCTGCACCATTTCTAGGACCAGTATTGGCTGCCGTTGTATTGAAACACACGCATTTTATTTGTTCGCAGATGTCCCATTCAAGCGATGTCTGATTGTTGCATTAAAAAGAGACGCATTTCTGTCACTCAATTTTGCAACATCAAGATTTCCTAATAATTTATCACCAAACAATTTTCTACGTTTGCCTACCTTACTTTTCCATGTTGAAGGTTGTGCAGCACAGAAACCAGATTCATCACTTTACTCTCCTCTGATTTGATGATGTACTGGTGAGTATGACAGCTCTTCACTCTTCTTTCTTTTGATCTCTTCTTCTGCTTTCCTCTTTTCATAATGTTGCTTTTCTGCTGCTCTTTGCTCTTTTTTAGCAACAGCCTTATCAATGGTACCCATTTTTCCATGACGTCCTTTCTCACGTTGCATTTTCAAGAATTTTATCATCTTCTATTTTTATAAGCTGCATAGCATTCTCATGAGCAATGTCAAATAAGTTTTCCAGTTTATCTTTCCATTTTTCTTCTTTATTATTTAAATTTTGTGATCTTTTCAATTTGTTTGCTTTGTTTTTCTTAAGCAGCTGTCATTCCTTCAGTATTCTTGAATTTTATCTACTACATGTATTCTTGTTTTGCTGGTATTCCTGCTTTTTTCCAAACTGCTAGCGCATCATTGCAGTAGAGCAGCATGATTCTCTAATGTCTTGCTTTTTAATATTTCTGTAGTGCATGAAGAGGGCCATCATTTCCTTCTCTGATGGTAATACGATGTTTTAGTACTGCAGAGGGCTGCCCATTAGCCATACTTCAGTTTCTTTTCTCGTAGAACTTCTCCCAAATGAGCAACTAGGTGATGGTGAGTTAGGCCTAGCTTCCATAATCGATTAATTGGTATCAAAATTACGAGTTCCAAGCAACAATTAAAAGCAAGCTAGTATATAAATCATTAATTAAAAATTCTGAAATATAAACAATTAAACATATCATAAGTTGTAAAAACAAACAAATTGAAAAAAGGGAAACTTTGACGCCTGGTAGCACATAGTAAATTTTATTTAAAATTCACCAAATTTGGCATACACTACTTTTTTGTCATAGGGAACAAAAATACAGGTTGAACAATTAAAAAAAAAACTTTGATTTTTTTTTAATCACCCTTATTAACCTTACAAAGGTTTCGCGCGATGATTTCTTATTTCGCGAAGGTCAAGTTTGTCGCCCCTCCTCTCGAGTTGGCCTGGTGAAGTAGTGAGTTGGATTCTTGCGCTCTCCACCTCACATAGCCAGGTACGCCCGGCTCATCGGGGATTGTTCTGAGCCATGTCTAGCTTCTTTTGAAGATTCACTGTAACTCCCTTCGTGTTTCTTAGGTCTTTGGGCAACTGATTAAATAGTTTTGGTCCTCTCACTACAAAACTATTTTCTTTCAGGTTAAGGATGTTCCCTGTCTCGCCTTCAATTTGGGAATACGACACAGTCTACCGTTTTACTTTCCACCGTTGTTTTGGGGAGTTATAGGGTTCAGAGTAAGATTAGGGACTAGTTTCTCCATTATTTTCCAAGTGTAAATAATGGTGGGTGTGTGTGTGTCTCTTCTCCTTTCCAGTGAATATAGGTCTAGTTCGCGTAACCTTTCCCAGTAATTTAGTTCTTTGCACCCATTGATCTTGGCTGTGAACTTCTCTGGATCCTCCAGCTGTCTAATGTCTTCTTTTTATATGGGGATGTTAGGACCGAGCAGTATTCCATTTGGGTATGATCAGGGTTTTCAGTAGAGGATCATTACATTCCTATCCCTTCGTTTAAAGGTTCTCAATATCTGTCCCGTTATTCTCTTTGCTCTGTTTACTGCATCTTATTTTGTGTTTCAAATTTCGCATCATCTGTCATTACAACCCCTAAATCTTTTGCTCTGGAATTTCTCTGACTTAATGTCCATTTGGGGTATATCTTTCCATGGACTTTAGGTCTTCTCTTTTTCCGTACCGTAATAGCTGAAATTTCTCGGTGTTAACTTCATATTGTTGTCTTCCGTCCACTTGTATTTGTTTATGTCGGTTTGTAGAGATCCTATATCTTCTGGTTTTTATTTTTCTACTGATCTTTGTGTCATCTGCAAAGATGTTACTGTGCTGTCTCTGGTAACGTCCTCATCTATGTCAGTTAGCATGATTATGAAGAGTAGTGGAGCTAATACAGTTCCTTGTGGTGCTGAGCTGAGGACCTCTGATTCTGATGAAGATACTCTTGTACTGTAGCGACTTGCCGCCGCTCACTAAGGAAATTATATATCCATTTCCCTACTTTTCCTGTTATTCCCATATATTTCAGTTTATGTATTATGATTCCATGGTCACACTTGTCGAACGCTTTAGCAAAGTCTGTGTATAGTACATCATAGTTTTCATTACTTTCAAGTGAATCAATAATGTTGTTGTAGTGTTCCATTAGTTGTGATAGGCATGATCTGCCTGACCGAAACCCGTGTTGGTTATCATTGAATTTTTTCTGAGTTTCCAAAAAGTCATAGATTTTCTGTCTAACAATTCTTTCAATATTTTGGTGAGATGAGATGTAAGCGACACTGGCCTATAGTTTTTGGCCTCGGATCGATCTCCTCCTTTATATATTGGGACTATGTTCGCGCTCTTCAGGATGCCGGTATTTCTCCCGTGTTATGATCGTCTCCATATCCAGTATAGGGGCTCAGCGATTGCATTCTTGCAGTTTTTGATCAGTGTGGCATTCCATTTATCCGGTCCTGCCGCGTGTTGTTTTTAGTTTCCCTATGACTTGTGCAATATCCTCCGTCATAAAGTCGAAATCTGTTATACTTTCCCCTTGTGGTTCTTTAAAGAACGCGTTTCTATCGCATATCAGTTTGTCAGTTTTTGGGATACTGAAAGATGATTCATACTGAGCTTTAATATTTCATACTTCTGTTAGATCACCAGATAAAGCACTGTTCTCTCTCTCTCTCTCTCTCTCTCTCTCTCTCTCTCTCTCTCTCTCTATATATATATATATATATATATATATGATGAAGATGAATTTCACAATTAAACACGTGAAATGAATGAATGATGCAAACCCACAAAGGAAAAGAAAAATGATTCCAAGGTCTTTCGTGTATTCAGAAGTACACCTCATCACCTCCCTGATGAAGTGTACTTCTGAATACACGAAAGGACTTGGAATCATTTTTCTTTTTCCTTGTGGGTTTGCATCATTATATATATATATATAGCAGCGTTGTCATAATTTATCATATCAGTATTTATTGTTCAGCTGGAAAATAGCGTGGATGTTTCTATTTTTTATTTTATTAAATTTATTCGGCACAAATTATAACAATTCTCGCAAATAACATTTAATATGATGAATTATTAATGTTAATAATGATACGATGCAAGATAATTATGGAGAATTAGGTTGAGGAAAATATACGAAATATATAAGATATACACGACGGGAAATTGCGGGCGAAATAATGGAAGGTAACTCTGCAGCCCGAGATATACTGACGAAGGAATAGTTCGCCGTAGATTAAATAGCAATAGTATTTTGAGGCGTCTTAATGAAGGTGTTCGGCAAAGTCAGAGAGAGAGAGAGAGAGAGAGAGAGAGAGAGAGAGAGAGAGAGAGAGAGAGAGAGAGAGAGAGAGAGAGAGAGAGAGAGAGACTCATTCTTTTGGACTCTGTGCTTGTTGTTGTTTTGAAGTCCTTTGGGAGAAACTTTTGGCGGTTTTATCGAGGAAGTGGTTAATGACACCGGTGGGTATTTCTCTGATTTGAGGCATCCATCTCTGGCCCCTTTTCAGATAAGCGATCATCGTATCAGTTCGCGATGACATGCAAATCTCTTCCGATATCTTGTTCATATATATATATATATATATTACAGTATATATATAATATATATATAATATCTATATATATATATATATATATATAATGTGTGTGTATGTGTGTGTGTTCTTGGCTACCTTACGAAATCTCAGCAGTCTTTAAGATACATACAGAGCTAGCTCATCGTGATGAACTTGCGTGTAGCAACATCAGCGGTTTCGCCATAGTTTCAGACTTGTTTCTTTATTGAAAATCATTAAATATCATTAAAAAGGGGATATAATGAAGGCTAAGTTAATTAAGATATTTAGACTAGGTTAAATGTTACCATCTATAAATGAAAATGCGAAAATATCGCTGTTTCATTGAGTTGCTAAATGTGTGTGTGTGTGTGTGTGTGTGTGTGTGTGTGTGTGGTGTGTGTGTGTGTGTGTGTTAAAATGAAGGAAACAGCAATTTCGGAAACTATATAAATGACTTTTAAAGCGAACTTCGATGGTAAAGCAGTACATAAAATACATTTCACCAAAAAGAATGTCGAAACTGGAAAATGGCAGCAAAAAGCGAATCATTATAATGAACCTGAACACAAAAGGTGAAAGATAAGCGATGATGCCAAGAGCAAATAGACTTAAACCGGAAGAGAACGGAAGTAGAAACAGTTATTTTAAGGAAACTGTTTTCCGACTTTAGTTTAATTACGAATGCATTTTAAGGTTTGTAATTCGGAGTTCTATAGAGAAACCCTGATCAAATCTATGAATAAATCTATCCATTTATCTATCTATTTTGTTATTTTAATTTAAATTATGTAAAAATTTGTGCTTTTTACAAAGTAAAAGCCAACCAATCAACCTCATTCTCTCTCTCTCTCTCTCTCTCTCATATATGTATGTATGTATGTATGTATGTATGTATATACAAAGAGAAAGAGAGAGAAATCTATAAATTTGTGGGTAAATAACTAAAATAAGTAGTGTGCAAGGAACATGAAGGCGGCGGTGTTCATAAATTCAGCAAACATAATCTGGAAGAAAATTGTTAAGAAAAGCGATAGATGGAAATTGATTCTTTTAAGCTCGATGTCGAGTCTTGGTTGAGAGAGTGTCTGTTATTCTTCTTTGAGAAACTTTATGTAATTTCCTCGCAAGCCTAAAAGAAGCGACAGATAGATAGACAAAGAAAGGGCTTCTCTCCATTCACTCACATGCTGGAATACTTCATTCTCGTCACAAATAGTTTCAGGGTGTCAGAAAAGTTTGCGCTGAAAGAGTTGGAAGCCTCAAAGTCGTGTCGTGAACGCTTGTCCTCGCCAGTTAATGTCTTCGTCAGCGTTGTCGTCAGTGCCGCCGCCGCCGCCGCCGACTTTCAGAATTTTCCTGCGACGTATGTAAGAGAGAGAGAGAGAGAGAGAGGAGAGAGGAGAGAGAGAGAGCAACAAAACGACGTAACAGAAAAACTGACACAAACTCCAATTAAGCTTTTAATTCTCTCTCTCTCTCTCTCTCTCTCTCTCTCTCTCTCTCTCTCTCTCTCTCTCTCTCTCTCTCCACTCATAAATAGAGGGAAGCACCCAAATGAGAGAGAATGTATCTCTCTCTCCTTCCAGAATAAACATTATGCCTTTGTCTTTCCCCGTTTCTATTTCCCCTCATAAAAAATACATGAACACGGCTACTGTTGATACTAAAAGTAAGATTTCAGTACCACAAACTATTGACAGCTCCACTTTTATTGTTACGACGAGCAATAGGTCAGACATTTTTCTCAGACTTTATATCTATCTATCTATGTTACAGTCACTATGTAAAATCAAGCAATTTATAAATTGATTGAAATTCAGGCACTGTGTCAAATTGGTGATACACACAAAACCAAACCTAACCTAACCTTCCTGGTAATGCTGCATATGCATGCCCATGGGTATTTCCCAATATGTTGCCTAAAAATTAATTAGGTTAGGTTAGGTTAATTAGGTATTAAGTAACTCGAGCATTTGACAAATTACCTAAAATTTCAGTCAATTTATAAATTGCCTAATTTTAGACATTGACTGTAACGTATGTGTATGTATAATTTTAGTAAAAATGGTACGGAAGTTAATTCAAAAGAACAAAACAACAGTTGTATAAAGGAATTCCTCCTTTCAAAATAAAAGGATACCTTAATAAAATAAAAATATATATTCGATAGTGGCCTTTCGTGTATCGAAGGGTGTTCGAATCCCCTTTGTTGATGTTTTTGCATGGCCACGTTACTCCAAAAAGAAGTACTTTTGCAATGGTTCGGAAAACAAAGCTAACTTTTATTTTTCACCCATTATATACTTTATTTTAAATAAACGAAGCATTCATTGCGTTCTACCCGTTGACGCTCGTATGTAATACTTAGCTAAAGAAAAACAAAACCAGGTTGGAGGTAAAGGCTAGGATTAGTGGGTACCCGCCCCCTTCTTTTGTAAGTATGACGCCGAGGGTAAACGGATGGTGTGGCGGAGCTCGGGTCCACGGTAGGTGAGATCTATTGCTCAACACTCCCCCGTTCCTTCCCACGTTGAACGAGAGAAGTCTTTTAATCGGGGAGAGAAGAAAGTGGGAGCGAACCCGAGCACTTCAATGCCGCCACTTCCCGAAACAAAACCACAATGACACCTCAAGGCAAACTGTGTAAAGCGCTTGAATTTTGGGGAGAGGAATCTACAGTTAAGATATTTATATTTTTAACCATAAATTAAATCGTTCTACAAATTAATTAAATTCCAGTTATTTTTTAGTTTTTACTGAGAAAGTACTTATTATTTTTCTTAAAATGCTGTATTTTTCTTAAAAACCTTATTATTTCTCTTAAAATGCTGTAATTGATTTATTCCTTCAATAAAAGAGAATAAACTAAAAAGGGCGTTATTTTTGCCGCACCCGTTATATATATATAATATATATATATATATATATATATATATATATATATATATATATATATATATATATATATACACGTACACACACACAGGTTTTGTAATATTTCTATAATCTTTGTGAATCTAGATTTGCATAAATTCATTATGTAATTAAGGGATACTTCAAAAATACTTTTTTTTGAAAATTCAAATAAATAAATAAATAAATAAAAAAAATAAAATAAAGTTAAGTAAATGCGTATCTGAGAAAATTTTTCCAACTTATAAATTCCAAATCTAAAAATTTTCAAAAGAAATTAGACCGATTGAAATGAAAACACAATTTATGTACTTCCGTTTCGAAATTTGCATATTTTTACCGCAACTCAAAAAAAAAAAGTAATTTTGTTCCCAAAAAGTAAATTTCCTTCATAAATATTTGCGTCATATATATATATATATATATATATATATATAATTCCCTGAACAGGTGTACTTCTGATTACGCGAAAGGCCTTGGAATCATTTTTCTTTTTCCTTGTGGATTTACATCATTCATTAATTTCACGTGTGTAATTGTGAAATTCATCCACACATACAGTATATGTGTGTGTGTGTGTGTGTGTGTGTGTGTGTGTGTGTATGTAGTGTGTGTACTACGCATCTTAACGCCATACCGAACAACATCTTACGCGTTTTTTTTTTTTTTTTAATATAAAAATATAAGAATAAGTTTGAAAACGCAAAATTAAATTTTTTTTTTTAAAACGTTGAATTAGAAGTGGTGAAGCGCATTTGCAGTCAGTTTATTATAAATGCATAAAATTTTTCAATAAATTCTTCAGGTTCATGAATTGAAGAAAAAAGTTAGTATTGAAAACTCACTTATAAGAAGCCTTTCTCGTTTAGCTTTGAATTTGCAATGGAAATCTTGCAAAGTTTTTATGAAAAACCACGAAAGTTGGCGAGGAATCTTTTACCATTTTTATTTCTCTCTCTCTCTCTCTCTCTCTCTCTCTCTCTCTCTCTCACACCACACACGCACACACACTCTCTCTCTCTGTCTCATTTTATCTCTATAACTTTCTTACACTCTACCCATATTAAGTCCTTTCAATGCCCAAGGTTCACTTTTATAAAATTGTTTTTCAAGTGAAGGCTGAAAACATGAGAAAGTTGGGCTTTTCCTGAATTCTGCCTTCACTATGAATTTCATCTCAACATTTGTATAAACATCTCTTAACAAATATATATATATATATATATATAAGCGACATGAATGTGCGTGTTGCGATGTTAACAGTGTCGCAATATTTTAAAACTTTTTTCTTTTAGTTGCAAATCCCTAAATATTATTTAAAAGGTATTATAATAATAAAGGTTAATCTAGGCTAGATAAGGTCTGGTTAAACCAGTGGTGCACCAACTTTTTTGATGTGAGGGCCAAGCGAAGAAAATAACTAAATGTATTAGCCTACTTACTTTCCATCTAAGTCATAAATTGGTCACTTTTATATTCTAACTTTTTCATTGAATTGAAAAGACCCGTGGGGCCACTGAAAAGACCCGTGGGGGACACATTTGGCCCGCGGGCCAGGGTTTGTGCATCACTGGGTTAAACTAAACTAACTTAATTACACTAAACGTCGCCATGCGTAATTGAAATGTTTAAACGACGTGGTTTCGCAAGATAGCCAAACATACGTACGTGTGGTGTGTGTGTGTTACAAAGTATTTCTTAATAATAGGTATAAGTAACGTTATCATCATTTTGAGCGACTAAAAATTATGAGCGCTGATTTTATCATACTCAAATATTTTTCGTGCCCTAAATTGCTGAATTGGACAAAGCATTATACATCAGATCTGTTCTCTACGAAGGATTTACAGCTATTGCAAGAAATTTTCAAATATATTGCAATAATAATCATATACTTAAAGGCTGAATACAGAGTTTGGTATCTACTGTAAATCGTACATATAAATTTGCTATTAAGTTCAGTTAACTTAAATGAATTATTCAATTGACTGAAAACTTTATAAAGTATTCGTCCTGCTAATTTGATTAATTATTATTATTAAACATATACAGGATGAGTCATGAGTACGGGTAGTGTTGAAAACCGGTTTGTAAAATTCCCCTAAAAATCGAAAACTGAAAGAAAAACCGGTTTTAACGATTGATTCTTATTTGGCTCAAACTTGCGCGAACGTGCAGCTACGCGCTACAGCGCACAAAAAATAACTTCGAATACATTACCTATTAAGTTAAATTGTGACAAATTGGCAACTGCTCTTCAGTATAATTTTGCCTATCTGGCAACTCGATCTTCAGTTTGTCTCATCATGTAGGCTGTAGTGTAGAGTCAGTCGACTAAAGCCTATTCGCAGTATAAGACCCTTAATGCCCTTTGTTTCTTAAGATGTCATTTCCAAAATAGGGATAAAATCTAAATTAATTTATATATTTTTTCTTACACGAAGAGCCAATTTCTGTTTTCTAGGTAAAGTTTTTTTTATTAAAAAATTTTATTTCAATGTTTTTTCCAAAATAGAGAGAAATTTTATTTTTATTCTTTATAATTTTTTTACAAAAAGAAGTTTATTTCTTTCTAAGTATAGATGTTTTATTTCAAAAAATATTTCAAATCTAAATTGTTTGAATAATGTATTTTTTGGCTAAAATAAAATATGTCAAAGTTGTCATTTTCTTATTCATATGCATACATATGATGCTACATTTTTGCATTCTTTTGACCAAAAAATAGGCGATAAGCTATGCTTGTTAAGAGTTAAAGTCAGTACCTTTCAATTGTGGCTTTTAAAAATTACTATAGTTTTCGGTCATAACCGGTTAAAACCGGTTTTCAAAAAACAGATCGATTAAAACCGGTTTGTAAAGTTTCGATTATTTTTCAACACTAAGTACGGCCTTAAAGTTAATTAGTGTATAGTTATTTTTTTAGGCAAACTTATGACACCCTGTATACTACATCAAGACATGTCTACTGAAGGTTAGCTTCAAACTTCTCACGCAGTTCTGAAAAGTGGTTTTAATAAATAAAGTGAATTTAATTAGTTTATTATTGTTAAAAAAACCGGATAATGATTTTAAAAATTATGATTGATTGCTTTCGAAATGTTAAATATATGATGTTACGTTTACTTCCCACTCATTGTCGTTCCAATTCCCATTCCAATTCAAATTCGATGCCCACAAAAGAAAATGTACGAGTGAGAAATTCACATTTGAGAAAATGTCACTCCCATTCGCGGTAAAGGTGCTAAATGAGAATGGCTAATATTTCCCTACCTAACTGAACTTAGTCTAACCTAACCCGGATCAAAGTGGAAAAACCGTGAACGAGAATGAAAATGGCACGAAATGAGATTAGATCAATTTGAAAATTGCCTTCGTTGAGATTCTCACTTTCGGGTTTTTTCACTCTTGGTCGCCGAATGAAATAGGAATCACACCGAGTGGAATGATACCTAATGGTTGCGATCATTCGTCCAAACCTATAACAACGCCAGTCAAGGACTTTAAGGAGAGCTTGTACTACCAGATTTTTGACGCACTCATCTCTTTTCTGTCCAACTCAGGGCGAATCGGCATTCTCAATCCTTCATCTACTCAACCGGTCAACTCTGGAATAACCTTTTTCAATCCATCTTTCCCCCTGTCTATGACTTCCAATCTTTCAAACGCAGTGTGTCCAGGCATCTCGAAAGCTTTGGACTCTGATTTCGATTCTCTACTACTACTACTACTTTTTTTTCTATGGGGAGGTGGGCGTTTTTGCGGGCATTCGCCCTTGGCTCCTCCTCCTTGCATAAAAAAAAATTCGCTGCCTGAAAGTAGGAATTTCATATCTGGGAAATTTCCTCCTTTAGGAAAGTGTAAAAAAGTGCTGTGATGTAATTGCGTATCCAAGAGGCATTAATGAAGAGGAATCTAACAAAGTGGGAAATCCTACACCGAGAATATGGGAATTAATTAATTTGAGAATTGCTTCCTTTCAGATTCTTGCTTTCGGAGTTCTCGTTCTTGAACCAAGACCGAAAATGGGATTGAAAATGAATGGGAAAAGAGAACACTATAAATACTGTCTGTGTCATGCACAGCCGCAGTGTGACGTGTGAGGCACACCTATATCAATGAGATTTCTTCATTCTCATTGCCAAGTGTCATACATACATACATACATACATACATATTCTTAAATGATTGGAGTCCTTCCTATGTGTGTGTGTATATATATATATATATATATATATATATATATATATATATATATATATTATATATTGTAGTAGTTTTGCGAGCAGATCTCTCGTTATGCTAAAGTCAGGCGCTTGTTCCCACTTCTAGAATTGAATTTGAGAAGGAGAGAGTTGCTTCCTTGATTTCTCCATCTTACATAACCAGTTACACTCGCCTCATCTGGGATTGTCCTGAGCCAAGCTCGCGTTTCGAATCTCTTTCGGCAACTCGTTAAATAGTCTTGGCCTTCTGACGACAAAGCTATTTTCCTTCAGGATTGAGGATGTTCCTTGTCTAACCTTTAGTTTGGGAACACGACACATCATTCTGTCTTTCCTATTTTTGGGTGTTGTTTGAATGGCTTTATAGGGTTCCGTTTGAGAATGGCAACTATGATAGTTTGTCTATTATTTTCCACGTGACACTCTCCCCCGAATATGGATTTAATTTACGTAATCTTTCTCAGTAGCTTAGTTCTTTGCAGCCATTGACCTTGGCTGTGAAATTTCTCTGAATTTCTTTTAGCTAACTCATTTTCTCTCTTTTCAAATGTGGGAACGTTAAGAATGAGTAGTATTCCAGTTTTGGTATGATCGGTGTTTTCAGCAAAGGAAACCTTTAAGTCTCGTACCGTCTTTTAAAGGTTCTCAGTATCTTTCCCATTTATCTTTTTGCTTTGCTTATTGGTGCATGATTTTCTCTGTCGAATTTCGTAGGGTCGGTCATTATAATTCCTAAATCTTTTGTTTTTAAATTTCTCTTGAATTGCCTGTTAATTTCTGGTCTAGTCGTGTATAGATTTTAATTCCTCATATTTTCCGTAAGAACTGAAACTTTTCGGTGTTAAATTACATATTGTTGTTTTCTAATCATTTGTATATGTTGTTTGTGGCTGTTTGTAAAGAGTCTAACATTACCGGAGTTTTTAATTTTTTGCTGATGTCTGGTATCATCAGCAAAGGATGTTATTGTACTATTGTTGGTTACTTCATTATCTATATTGGTTTGGATGATTATGAATAGTTGTGGAGTTAATACTGTTCCTTGCCGTACCGAGTTACGTACCTCTGAATATGATATTCCTTATGTGATATTCATTGATCACACTCGTCGGATGCCTTGGCAAAGCCTATGTATATTACATCATAATTGCTATTGTTTTAGAGTATATCAATGCTATTGTTATAATGTTCTATTAGCTGTGATAGGGCCGATCATCCTGATGGGAATCAATGTTGGTCTTCGCTGAATATTTCTTGTGCCTCCAAAAATGTCGTGTGTGTGTGTGTGTGTGTGTGTGTGTGTATTAGGGATGCAACGGGTAGCGCTTTTACCGGGTAATCGGGTACGGGGTACCCGAAATGTAATACCCGATCGGGTACCTGTACCCGATCGGGTATTGAAGACGTTCAAAAATTTGTTGGTTTAGTACCGCGACTTATTAACTGTGTGCAGTTCAAGCACTTGGCTTTACTATTATCTAATTTATCAATGACAAAATAGACCCAAACCATACTACGATTTGCCATTTTGAATGTTTTGTTAAAAAATATTATACAAAAAATATGTGAAGAAAACCTGCAAAACAATAAAATTAAAATTAAATGAGAATTTGGTTTTTACTCCCCGTACCCGATTTTTTAGCAATTACCCGATCGGGTCGGGTATCATCGAGTAGTACATTACCCGATCGGGTCGGGTACCCGTGACATCCCTAATATATAAAATAATTATTATTATTATTAAGCGTGAAATAATCAAATAAAACTTGGTAATTTCATGGAAGGAGCCCATACATGCGGACCTGTTCTTCTTTACATCCTTCTTCTATCGAAGATATTCTTATTAAACTTCTTCTCGCCCCCACCCACCGCCTTCCTGGCACTCGTTGCACTCCTCTGTCTACCCTTTCACTCAATAGACCGCCCGCATGGGGATATCGGTCCCCCACCCCCGATATAGTTCAGAGCTTCACCCCAGACTCGGCGCTGAGGTCTCACGCCCGTCATCGGGATGAGTAATGGGCGCCATTCGTCTTCTTCCGTCAGGGGTCTCCAATCCCCACTACACCCCATCCCCGCCCCCAAACCCACCCGAGAGGCAGGAGGCCGAGGGTTTCTGCCACACGGAAAGCACATATGCGAAACGATTTGTCCAGCTTTATTATTCTCCCTCTCTCTCCCTCTCTCTCCCTCTCTCGTGTTGTGGTTTGCTTCTTAATTACTTTAATAATTAAGAAGCAAACTTTAATTTACGTAAGAAATTATAGAAAATAATTTGTAAAAATATAAGTTTTATTACGTATTTTGCAAGAAAATAAATAATAGAATACTATTAGTTACTAATTACGTACATAAATACATACATATACAGTGTGTGTGTGTGTGTGTGTGTGTGTGTACTCCAGTCACTTAAATCAAGGTTGACACGGTAAGAAGAGGAAGAAAACGTGAATAAAGGGGAAACTTTAGGATGACATTAACTATTCACTCCTTCTGCGCCTCCGTCAGCTTTTATTTCTCCCAACGGCAAGAGCCGACACAACCTGACGAAAGAGATGAAAATGATAACCTCTCTCCCACGAGAGTTGCAATGGATCCTCCATTCCTGGAATCACCATCACTTATAGACATACAGTGCACGTTAGGAAAAGAACATTAGAATACACACACACACACACACACACACACACACACACACACACGTATATACTCGTGTTAAATGCAAAAAACTTCACTTTTTCTATGTGAAGGTCAAAATATGATAATAAAAACCCACTCTAATAGACAGTTTATTTCCACAACAGTTTCGATGCCCACTGGCATCCTCTTCGGGTGGATTCATTTTTCTGTATCCACCCGAAGAGGATGCCAGTGGGCATCGAAACTGTTGTGGAAATAAACTCTGTCTATTAGAGTGGGTTTTTATTATCATATACTCGTGTGTGTGTGTGTGTGTATATATATAATTATATATACACCTGACATAAATGCATTCTTTGAAGAGGAATTGCAAGTAGAGTATATAACAGACTTTGATTTTACACCAGAAGATGTAGCGAGAGCTATAGGACAAATGAAACCACATTCAGCTGCAGATCCGGACAATTGGAACGCATTATTGATTAAAAACTGTAAAAAATGAAATAGCTACACCTTTATACTGGATGTGGAGAAGATTCCTAGACACTGGAAAAATACCGAGCATCTTGAAAAGAGCAAACATTGTCCCAATATATAAAGGAGGGGACAGATCTCAAGCAAAGAACTATAGACCAGTGTCATTGACGTCCCACCTCACCAAAGTATTTGAAAGAATAGTTAGAGAGAAAATTTATGATTTCCTGGAGACACGGGAAAGATTCAACGAAAATCAGCATGGATTCCGATCAGGTAGACCATGCCTATCACAACTAACAGAACACTACAACAATATCCTAGATGCATTGGAAGGCAATGACAACTACGATGTTATATACACACAGATTTTGCTAAAGCTTTCGATAAATGTGACCATGGTATAATAGCACATAAAATTAAATATACGGGAATAACAGGCAAAGTGGGAAAATGGATCTACAACTTCCTTAGAGATCGTCTGCAGGTCATCAAAATTCAAGGTATATCATCATCAGAATCGGAAGTACGCAGCTCAGTACCACAAGGGACAGTACTGGCCCCACTCCTGTTCATTATCATGCGAACAGACATAGACAGCGGAGTAAACAGCAACAGTATAGTAACATCCTTTGCAGACGATACAAAGATCACCAGAAAAATCAGCGATGTACATGACGTGGAGGCCTTGCAGAGGGACACGAACAAAATATACAAATGGTCAGAAGACAACAACATGTCATTCAACGCCGAGAAATTTCAGCTCTTGAGATATGGTAGAAAAGAAGAACTTAAACAGACTGCATATTATGCTCCAGATAGACAGGAAATTCAGAGAAGCACGAAGGCGATCGATCTCGGGATAATAATGACAGATGATGCGAAATTCGAAACACAAAATCAGATAGCGATAAATAAAGCAAAAAGAGTCGCCGGACAGGTACTAAGAACGTTCAAGAGAAGGGACAGAACGGTAATGATTCCCCTGCTAAAAACACTGATTATACCAAAACTTGAATACTGCTCAGTTTTGACGTCCCCATATAAAAAGAAAGAAACTAATAAACTAGAAGAAACGCAAAGGCATTTCACAGCCAAGATTGATGGCTGCAAAGAACTCAACTACTGGGAAAGACTACATAAACTAAATCTGTACTCACTGGAAAGAAGAAAAGAGAGGTACATCATAATCTACATATTGAAAATGATCGAAAAACTGGTACCAAACCTAAAACTAAACCCAATTGCCATTCAAACAACACTGGAAAATAAGAAAGGCAGAATGTGTAGTGTTCCCAAATTAAAGGCCCGACAAGGAACCTCCTCAACCCTGAAGGAAAATAGCTTGGTTGTCAGGGGACCAAGACTTTTCAACCAGCTTCCTAAGGATCTCAGAAACGTAACGGGGGTCAAAGTTGAAGTCTTCAAGAAAAGATTGCATGCCTGGCTCAGGACAGTACCAGATGAGCCGGGCGTGCCTGGCTATGTACGGTGGAGCGCGCAAGAAAGCAACTCGCTCCTCCACCAGGCCAGACCTAGAGGCGGGGCCACCAGCTTGACCTCCGTATGAAGAGACCAACGCACGAAACAACATAAGGTAAGGTATATATATATATATATATATATATATATATATAGAGAGAGAGAGAGAGAGAGAGAGAGAGAGAGAGAGAGAGAGAGAGAAAAAGACTTGCTTACACGAACCAAAAGATTACACAACCAACCAAATTGTTAATTCAGCAATGTTAAGTTCGCTACCAGAAAAATAAGCTTAACTACGTATTTGGTTGGTTCAACTATTTTTCCGAGTGTACGATCGGTAACAAAAATCGGAATGCACTTGGGTGTGAGGTGGGTGTGGCAGCCGTATGCAGTCAACTGTACATATATATACTTTGCTAATATTTTTAACTTAACTAATATTTAACTTACAAAAGAAATTATTACGCCAAAACTATTCAATGTGTTTCGAGATAAAAAAAAGTCACAATTAAACAAAACCTCCAATAGAGTAAGTTCATCTTTACTATACTGTAGGTTAATTGAAAAATTATATACAGTTGATTTTCTGTATCTCAATTGTAGATACATTATTTTTTTTAGTGTTTGAGGTGACGTTGGTATACGGTTCAATTCAATGGGTTTTATACCTGAAGCCTTTTAGTTATCAGTGGCACTTTTATTTTATACTGTATTTCTTTACTGAACTATAAAGGACATATAATTGTATATTGTTCATATATCGATGTTATTCTTACTTCACGCGCACGCGCACACACACACACACACACACACATTTACACAAATGTACACATCTTCGCATAAGCGAGGTACAGAATTTTTTTAATCCATAGCCTGACCTTAGTGCCGTCGAATCGAGAAGAACGTGGTAAGTGTTTGGGACGGAATTGAGGGCTCGAAGGGTAGTTTCTGTTAAGTCATTAAATAGCGACGTACTCGCTAATCTAGCCTAAACTAACCTAACCAAACCTTAACTAACCTAACATAACTAATCAACATATCTTCTTTTCGACAATAAGAATGTTTTTATATAATTTGTTAATGTTCCGAGATACTACAAGCGTTACCTCACAAAAAATAATTACCTCACTATATCTGCAAATTATCACACACACACACTATATTGTAGTCAACACTGAAAATTCTTATGGTGCGCGACTTCTGCACCACCCTGTATAATAATAATAATAATAATAATAATTTATGGGGAGGACCTGCACCACCCTGTATAATAATAATAATAATAAATAAAGTATTTGGAAGACCTTTTTATATGCAAAAGGAATAAAACTCTGAGTGAACCCTCATTAGTATTCTGCGATTAGCGTGATTTCACTTCTGATTTAAAGGCATTTGAATATGCTTGAAGGTTTTCGTCCGAGTTGTGCCATACTTTTACTGCGAGAAATATGTCGGAGTTTCGGTATGACGTCAGTCTGTATTTATGGGGAGGACCTGGTTTTTACCACCACCACCACGCGTTCGGCAGAAATGAATTCCTTCTTGTGTATGAATTAATTCCTTTTTAATCAACGTGAAATAGATTTGCCTGATTATTTCCCACTTGACGCCATTATAATTCTCATTCGCGATCCGAAAGTGGGAACCTTCGAAGTGGCAATTCCGAGTTTGGGAAAGTGTATCCTGATTTGAGAAAGGATAAAAAGAGCCCCCAGGGGTATATTCTATGAAAAAAAATCTATTTCAAAGCGAGAAATCCAACAGCGAACGGAAATGGATCGATTTGAGAATTGCTTCCGCCGAGATTCAGATTTTCGGATTTCTCATTGTCGGACAAAGAAAGAAATAAACATTCTCGATACTGTAAAAAAAAAAAAAAAACGCATTTGTTCATGTATGTATTTGCGACTAAATAGCGTATCCGCCATTTTAAAAATATCTTCAACTTTCACTAACTCTACGCTTCTTGGACAAATAGATACGTGCGAACAGCGAAGATGGAGTTGAACATCGGCTATTATTCTTACATCTCATTTTAAAACTTCAATTTTCCCTTCATCACACGGTTGAAAAGGATTAATTGGAGTTATATTAAAATTTTCATACCAACACATCAAAGATATAAGCAGAATTCGAGCAGAAATGTTATCAAAACTTATGAGAACTTGGATGGAAATTCACACTGATGCGAGAAGTTTCGGGAACGACATGGAGAAAAAATAGTTCTGGAAAAAAATTCGCCTATAAACAAAATTTCTCAAAAAGAATAAAAAATTTATTAATTAGTAATGAACTGGTTTACTTAAATTTTAATCTTACTAAAAATAGGGTTATGTAAATACATTCTCAAAGCTAAAACCAAACGGCTATTATTATTTTCAAAATGAGAGATGAACCAATAGAGCAGGTACAAGAATTTAAGTATTTGGGTCAAACTATCACTGGCTTCTTGAGTGATGATTCAAGATATAAGGAAACATCAAAGTTACTGTACTCAGGCAAATGATTATATAGGGAACTTCAAATTCTGTACAAGCGAAGCTAAAGACACTTTCATACTTTCTCTACTAATATTTATGGGCAGCAACTCTGCGTTAATTATAAAAAAGGTTCGTGCAAAACTCCGCTTTACAACAGATCCCGTAGACTGCTACATAAGTTACCTCCAAGATGCTTAGCCTCTCAAATGTTCGCTAGTAGTATAGCCGCAAAAGGGGAGAGTGCAGGAATGTTGCAGGTTATTATGTAATGTTGCAAAGGGGGTGGGGGTTGTTGCAAAGGGGGTTGTGCAAAGGGGGATGTTGCAAAGGGGGTGTTGCAAAGGGGTGCAAAGGGGGTGGGGGAAAGGGGGGTGGGGGAAAACTTGGAGGCGGCGTTATCCCCCAAGAGAAAGAGGAGGAGGAGAGAAAGGAGGAGAGGTGTTCACCTGGCAGGAGCCAAGTGCACACTGAGACTTCCAGCCGGTCTGGCGTTGTTTTATAGGCTCCTAATCAGCCAGTTGGCTGAGTTGCCAGATACGCCATGTATTCCATTGTATACATTATTATCCTAATCAGCCAGTTGGCTGAGCCAGAGACGCCTGAAGAAGAGAGAGAGATGCCTGTAGGAGGGAGAGACGCCTGTAGGAGGGAGAGACGCCTGAAGAAGAGAGAGATGCCTGTAGGAGGGAGAGACGCCTGAAGGAGAGAGGATAGGTGCACATGCAGGAGTACACATGCAGGAGGTACACATGCAGAGTACACATGCAGTAGGTACACATGCTGGATGTACACATGCAGGAGTACACATGCTGGAGGCAAACATGCAGGAGAGAGAGAGAGAGAGAGCGCCTGAAGGAGAGAGAGAGAGAGAGCTGAAGGAGGGAGAGAGACACCTGAAGGACAGAGTGGAGTTCTCCCCCAATTTATTTTCGTTTCCCTAACCTAAGAGGCCACTATGGGGTTTACCAAAGGGCATGAAATAGAAGGAGCAGAGCTCCTTACTCGGCCGGAGCCGAGGGGGGAATGGTTCTTCATCAACTTCGCGATCTTTTATAATCCTCTATTCTGGCTGAGTTGCCAGATAGCGCTATGTGTCCCATTAATCGTGTAGCGATTGCAATTATCATTATTATTATTATTATTATTTCTACAATGAAACGGGTTCGGGTCGAAGAACGGGCGAGAGATCTTCCCCCCCAATATATATATATATATATATATATATATATATATATTTATTTTATAACATTTAATTTTAGTTTAGAAGCAAATTTGACTTCATTGAACTTAAAGAAACAAATAACATAGTTTACCTTCGAAAACGTCATAATAGAAAACTTCATTTTACGGTAAACTATGTTATTTCAACTTGAAGATGAATGAAACAAATAACATAGTTATCCATAATTCCAGATAGCGCCATGTGTCCCATTAATCGTGTAACACATATATAACGGCTGTTATTCCAAATGTACTTGTATATATAATAAGCTAATGAATCATATAAAATACCACAATATATGGTTATACAAGATTCGACCGTATAAAATAACACAAGCACCTCTTTCATTACGCTTTAATAGAATTAGTAAAGTTACCCTATTTCGTTAGACAGAAAACGAATTTTTATAAGGATTACCAACTAATTATCCACCATTCAATAAATAATAGCAAACGTGAATAAAGAGTTCCAATTCATAACTATATCGACATAAGCTTATTATTATTGTAACGTTTGCTCCCAATTTCCCTAAATAACAGTAAAACCAATTAATTATGAAACCAATCAACCAACCATAGAATACAGAATTATATATATATATATAATATATATATATATATATATATATATATATATAAAGCAATGTGCACCACAATATGGTAGATGAATTAAATAATTACACACTTAATTGAAATATAGATGTATATAGTGGATTATATGCAAAATATAACATCAACTTGAGATTCCTTGAAGTTGAACGAAGCAAATAACATAGTTCACCTTCGAAAACGTCATAATAGAGGATATTTAATTTTATGGCTAACTATTTCGACATAAGTTTACTATAATTATATCAGTCTTTTAAATATCTTCTGATATATATATATATATATATATATATATATATCATGAAAATCAGGAAAATAACAAACGTGTATTAATTTAAATGAAACATACGAGCCTCATTCCCCAACCCGGTTATATATATATATATATATATATATATATATATATATATATATATATATCCCTTTGGATAACCTTTGGTTAGCTTCCGCCCGAATTATTCATTCTGACGAAGGTCAAGCTTTCCACTCCACCTTAGACCTACAGTTTGAACCATCAACAGTCCCGCGTCTTAACCACTAGGACACGTAGGGCACCCATTTATCTGCCAACCACTTTCTTTTATTATGTATAATGACCACCTTAGACCTACAGTTTGAACCATCAACAGCCCCAGCGTCTTAACCATAGGACACGTAGGGTGCCCATTTATCTGCCAACCACTTTCTTTTATTATGTGTAATGACCACCTTAGACCTACAGTTTGAACCATCAACAGCCCAGCGTCTTAACCACTAGGACACGTAGGGTGCCCATTTATCTGCCAACCACTTTCTTTTATTATGTGTAATGACCACCTTAGACCTACAGTTTGAACCATCAACAGCCCCGCGTCTTAACCACTAGGACACGTAGGGTGCCCATTTATCCGCCAACCACTTTCTTTTATTATGTGTAATGACCACCTTAGACCTACAGTTTGAACCGCGGGTCGATGCAAGACAGTCGGCAGGAGACCTACCGTTGATATCTCCGGTGACTCCGCACTCAGGACGGGGGCATCCATGCCACCAGCAACCGTTAAAGGAGTACACAGTCTTCACACCAGTGACACGGTTTTCACTTAACCCATCAACCCAAAAAACACGTCCATTAATCTTAATGGGTACTTCACCCGTGTTGCGGGCGTGCTTTATGTATACACCTGTCTGTTGCTGTAGGTGTATGAGCCAGTAAATAGCCTTGTGCCCGTAACTGCGGGGATTGTTTCGGTGAATAATGGCTAAGGTGTCTTTCGGCATGAAGTTATTCTTGAACACCGTAAAACATAATGATGCGATGATGGTTGCGACTTGCAGTGGATCGCATTTGAAACGGGATATGTACATCCACCACAATATGGTAGATGAA
Source organism: Bathynomus jamesi (assembly GCA_023014485.1). Classification (NCBI taxonomy): domain Eukaryota; kingdom Metazoa; phylum Arthropoda; class Malacostraca; order Isopoda; family Cirolanidae; genus Bathynomus; species Bathynomus jamesi. The sequence goes on from JAJOZX010004268.1 coordinate 203,662, forward strand.
TTAAATAATTACACACTTAATTGAAATATAGATGTATATAGTGGATTATATGCAAAATATAACATCAACTTGAGATTCCTTGAAGTTGAACGAAGCAAATAACATAGTTTACCTTCGAAAACGTCATAATAGAGGATATTTAATTTTATGGCTAACTATTTCGACATAAGTTTACTATAATTATATCAGTCTTTTAAATATCTTCTGATATATATATATATATATATATATATATATATATATATATATATATATATATATCATGAAAATCAGGAAAATAACAAACGTGTATTAATTTAAATGAAACATACGAGCCTCATTCCCCAACCCGGTTATATATATATATATATATATATATATACCCTTTGGATAACCTTTGGTTAGCTTCCGCCCGAATTATTCATTCTGACGAAGGTCAAGCTTTCCACTCCACCTTAGACCTACAGTTTGAACCATCAACAGTCCCGCGTCTTAACCACTAGGACACGTAGGGCACCCATTTATCTGCCAACCACTTTCTTTTATTATGTGTAATGACCACCTTAGACCTACAGTTTGAACCATCAACAGCCCCAGCGTCTTAACCACTAGGACACGTAGGGTGCCCATTTATCTGCCAACCACTTTCTTTTATTATGTGTAATGACCACCTTAGACCTACAGTTTGAACCATCAACAGCCCCGCGTCTTAACCACTAGGACACGTAGGGGGCCCATTTATCCGCCAACCACTTTCTTTTATTATGTGTAATGACCACCTTAGGCCTACAGTTTGAACCGCGGGTCGATGCAAGACAGTCGGCAGGAGACCTACCGTTGATATCTCCGGTGACTCCGCACTCAGGACGGGGGCATCCATGCCACCAGCAACCGTTAAAGGAGTACACAGTCTTCACACCAGTGACACGGTTTTCACTTAACCCATCAACCCAAAAAACACGTCCATTAATCTTAATGGGTACTTCACCCGTGTTGCGGGCGTGCTTTATGTATACACCTGTCTGTTGCTGTAGGTGTATGAGCCAGTAAATAGCCTTGTGCCCGTAACTGCGGGGATTGTTTCGGTGAATAATGGCTAAGATGTCTTTCGGCATGAAGTTATTCTTGAACACCGTAAAACATAATGATGCGATGATGGTTGCGACTCGCAGTGGATCGCATTTGAAACGGGATATGTACATCCTTCTAAAGGCCTGGAAACATACTCTAAGCACGCGCACATCATTCACGCAATAACGCTCACATTCATCAGCTATATTATAAGGGTTACTTTCATTAAAACTGTCGTAGTATCGATCAAAGTCTTCACGTTCATCCATGCAGTCAAAATAATGTTTGGGGGGTGGTGGGCCTACGTAGTTTAAAGTCTCGCTGGTGAGGAAAGTGTATGGGAAGTACCCTTTGGAAACTTCAGCTGCTACTCCCATCACCTTGGGTAGCTTTGCTAATTTACAAGGTGTGAATAATAAAGTATCTTTAAATTGTACATTGCCTCAGGGAATCACAGATAGTAGCATGACTCACGGTCTTACAGTGGGCGGAGCTTAGAATTTTCGCCTGTGCACACACAAAGGAGAAAGTGAAACGCTAATTGAAACATGAGTTATTTAATAAACGAGATATTCAGTTAACACAAGAAATAACAGAAAACACAAGAAAAAACAAATGCTTAGATTTGGTGATCACAAACAACAGAAACCTAAAGAAACCTGTACTCGATATGAAGGGCTTTCATATCGTTCAGTAGTATTTTTGTTCCCACTTTACAACCGGATGGTAAGTCATCTTTAAATACGTCTAGAATACAATCAAAAGCACGCACAAAGAGTTCATCGTTAGTTACATTATTAAACAAGTTTATAAACACGCTTTTCCAATCGAGGGTTTATTTCTACCGACCCGAGCTTTTCAATCGTGAACACATCTTCACTCAACATAGCGGCATTTGAAATAATCTTCTAAATCGTTACGACAACTGCGCGTTATATAAAGAAATAGTTCTTCAGTATAATTTTCACGAACTAGGCTTATTTTATAATGTTTTACTAAACATCTTCATACACCGGCGCATTATTTGAGAGGAACATATGCTCATATTTTTCCTTTCTGCCCGTCAAACGATACTCATCTCTAAAGTCTGTTAAAAACTCACGCAGGACACTAGCCACAACCTCACTACGAACCTCGTCATGATATACATTAATATAGTGATAAAAATACTTAAGATTGTCCATGCTCACGAGATTCACATTTTCAGTCGTAGGGTATGAGTAATCGACATGGTGTAGCATGACGTAATGCGGCTTGTCACACCACCCATCCGCAAGACTCATTATCCATACCTGCTGCTTCTCTTCTGCACACGCTGTTTCTTTTACTTTAGACTTTATAAAGTTTAGATCTGCAGCATACTTCAGCACATCGTCAGTGCAACGAAAGCCTTCAATGGTCTCACCAGAACATCCGTAGAGTATTTGTACATCTTGGAACTTCACACAATCCAATGTGGTTTTAAAAGAGGCATAGGAGGGGGGGAATAGGAAGTTTTTCGGTATCCGCCACATCCTGGCACTTTGCTGAATACCATTTCATAAACGTTGTACAAACAATATTAAAGGTCGCCATTTGAATACACGTCTGATTTTTCTTCTGAATACACGTCTGATCTCTCGGTCTTACTGCAGTCGACTGATCACGCAGGGAATCACAGATAGCAACATGGCTCAAGGTCTTACAGTGGGCGGAGCTTAGAATTTTCGCCTGTGCACACACAAAGGAGAAAGTGAAACGCTAATTGAAACATGAGTTATTTAATAAACGAGTTATTCAGTTAACACAAGAAATAACAGAAAACACAAGAAAAAACAAATGCTTAGATTTGGTGATCACAAACAACAGAAACCTAATACTTTAAAGAAAGCATTCTATTAAATACTTTTAGCCTATGTTCACGAATTAATACCGGTCTTAAAATAGATTCGACAAGAAGACCGGCTGGACTGATTTTATAGAAATTCAAGGATTCCAAGTTGATCACGAGAGAAGTTATGTAGTCATCTTCCATGCTGCAAAATCTCATCGTTAGCCTGCCTGCTCAGAGCACCGACAAGAGGTAAATTCGAATCCACATCAACACAAAATTTTAGTCGCTAAAATAACAGCCTGAGTATTGTTCATGTTCTAAATTATCTTTGAGTCGTTTTGATAAAATTGAGTAAACTGCAGCCTTTGTTTCCTGATCAGAAACTCTCCGTCTTTTTCTGGTATGGTGCAAGGCTTCGTTGCAACCATATTCACTGCACGAGTCTACTTCACAGTCGTTGCCTTCTAATCTAGATTTACACTCTTCACTAATGCATTCGATGGGCGAATAATCATCTTGGTTGATATTATTGACACCACATTCGAGAGGGCTCACTGGGGTAGCGGACACTTCAGGTAATGGCGCGGACGCTTGAGGTGGGTCGGGGACAATCTCCTCAGGTTGCCCTTGTGGCGGGGCAAATATTGTGTGGGGGTAATTATGTGTTGCTTCTAAGTAAGCAAAACGGGCCTTATGTAACACAGTGGCAATTAATAATGATTTATGCAAAGATGCACCAGCTCTTCTGAAACGTCTGGATGCAATTTTACCGAGCGATATATTTATCAACTTGTATGCTTCAAACCCGTTTGGAACGTCAGATATCATGTTCACCACCTAGGAAATGGTCAAGGCACAGAGAGCTAACTAACACGACTCTATCCTCTATTACCAATCTTGTAATGAGTTAAAGTGAAAGTTTCGCCTGCCTTTATACAATGTCGTTCTGACGTCGTTATCAAGCTCCACACAGGGAATTTCCATGAAGTAACATGAATCACGTTGCTGTTCTTTCACACACACACACACACACACACACACACACACACACACACACACACACAAAGGAGAAAGTGATACGTTGGTTGAAACATGATTTATTTAATAAAAGAAATATTCAAGCTATATATATATATATATATATATATTTACAAACACGTGTAATAAATAAGTTAACAACAGACACATCAATGGCTATATTCAAGACATATATATTTAAAAACATGTGTAATAAACAAGTTAACAAATGAAATTATGTTAACCCGAGAGACGACGGACGGAGTCATTACAAGCACCACCACCATACTATATTATGTTATATCAGTCAGGCTGAGTCTTCTGTCACGTCAAGCGTACTCTAGGTTCGGCTTACTGCCTTGTGTCCGTAACTGCGGGGGTTGTTTCGGTGAATAATGGCTAAGGTGTCTTTAGGCATGAAGTTATTCTTGAACACCGTAAAACATAATGATGCGATGGTGGTGGTGCTTGTAATGACTCAGTCCGTCGTCTCTCGGGTTAACATAATTTCATTTGTTAACTTGTTTATTACACATGTTTTTAAATATATATGTCTTGAATATAGCCATTGATGTGTCTGTTGTTAACTTATTTATTACACGTGTTTGTAAATATATATATATATAGATATATATATATATATAGCTTGAATATTTATTTTATTAAATAACTCATGTTTCAATTAGCGTTTCACTTTCTCCTTTGTGTGTGCACAGGCGAAAATTCTAAGCTCCGCCCACTGTAAGACCGTGAGTCATGCTACTATCTGTGATTCCCTGAGGCAATGTACAATTTAAAGATACTTTATTATTCACACCTTGTAAATTAGCAAAGCTACCCAAGGTGATGGGAGTAGCAGCTGAAGTTTCCAAAGGATACTTCCCATACACTTTCCTCACCAGCGAGACTTTAAACTACGTAGGCCCACCACCCCCCAAACATTATTTTGACTGCATGGATGAACGTGAAGACTTTGATCGATACTACGACAGTTTTAATGAAAGTAACCCTTATAATATAGCTGATGAATGTGAGCGTTATTGCGTGAATGATGTGCGCGTGCTTAGAGTATGTTTCCAGGCCTTTAGAAGGATGTACATATCCCGTTTCAAATGCGATCCACTGCAAGTCGCAACCATCATCGCATCATTATGTTTTACGGTGTTCAAGAATAACTTCATGCCGAAAGACACCTTAGCCATTATTCACCGAAACAATCCCCGCAGTTACGGGCACAAGGCTATTTACTGGCTCATACACCTACAGCAACAGACAGGTGTATACATAAAGCTCGCCCGCAACACGGGTGAAGTACCCATTAAGATTAATGGACGTGTTTTTTGGGTTGATGGGTTAAGTGAAACCGTGTCACTGGTGTGAAGACTGTGTACTCCTTTAACGGTTGCTGGTGGCATGGATGCCCCCGTCCTGAGTGCGGAGTCACCGGAGATATCAACGGAAGGTCTCCTGCCGACTGTCTTGCATCGACCCGCGGTTCAAACTGTAGGCCTAAGGTGGTCATTACACATAATAAAAGAAAGTGGTTGGCGGATAAATGGGCCCCCTACGTGTCCTAGTGGTTAAGACGCGGGGCTGTTGATGGTTCAAACTGTAGGTCTAAGGTGGTCATTACACATAATAAAAGAAAGTGGTTGGCAGATAAATGGGCACCCTACGTGTCCTAGTGGTTAAGACGCTGGGCTGTTGATGGTTCAAACTGTAGGTCTAAGGTGGTCATTACACATAATAAAAGAAAGTGGTTGGCAGATAAATGGGTGCCCTACGTGTCCTAGTGGTTAAGACGCGGGACTGTTGATGGTTCAAACTGTAGGTCTAAGGTGGAGTGGAAAGCTTGACCTTCGTCAGAATGAATAATTCGGGCGGTAGCTAACCAAAGGTTATCCAAAGGGTAATATATATATATATAATATATATATATATATATAACCGGGTTGGGGAATGAGGCTCGTATGTTTCATTTAAATTAATACACGTTTGTTATTTTCCTGATTTTCATGATATATATATATATATATATATATATATATATATATATATATATATATATATATATATATATCAGAAGATATTTAAAAGACTGATATAATTATAGTAAACTTATGTCGAAATAGTTAGCCATAAAATTAAATATCCTCTATTATGACGTTTTCGAAGGTGAACTATGTTATTTGCTTCGTTCAACTTCAAGGAATCTCAAGTTGATGTTATATTTTGCATATAATCCACTATATACATCTATATTTCAATTAAGTGTTAATTATTTAATTCATCTACCATATTGTGGTGGATGTACATATCCCGTTTCAAATGCGATCCACTGCAAGTCGCAACCATCATCGCATCATTATGTTTTACGGTTGTTCAAGAATAACTTCATGCCGAAAGACACCTTAGCCATTATTCACCGAAACAATCCCCGCAGTTACGGGCACAAGGCTATTTACTGGCTCATACACCTACAGCAACAGACAGGTGTATACATAAAGCACGCCCGCAACACGGGTGAAGTACCCATTAAGATTAATGGACGTGTTTTTTGGGTTGATGGGTTAAGTGAAAACCGTGTCACTGGTGTGAAGACTGTGTACTCCTTTAACGGTTGCTGGTGGCATGGATGCCCCCGTCCTGAGTGCGGAGTCACCGGAGATATCAACGGAAGGTCTCCTGCCGACTGTCTTGCATCGACCCGCGGTTCAAACTGTAGGCCTAAGGTGGTCATTACACATAATAAAAGAAAGTGGTTGGCGGATAAATGGGCCCCCTACGTGTCCTAGTGGTTAAGACGCGGGGCTGTTGATGGTTCAAACTGTAGGTCTAAGGTGGTCATTACACATAATAAAAGAAAGTGGTTGGCAGATAAATGGGCACCCTACGTATCCTAGTGGTTAAGGCGCTGGGCTGTTGATGGTTCAAACTGTAGGTCTAAGGTGGTCATTACACATAATAAAAGAAAGTGGTTGGCAGATAAATGGGCACCCTACGTATACTAGTGGTTAAGGCGCTGGGCTGTTGATGGTTCAAACTGTAGGTCTAAGGTGGTCATTACACATAATAAAAGAAAGTGGTTGGCAGATAAATGGGCACCCTACGTGTCCTAGTGGTTAAGACGCTGGGGCTGTTGATGGTTCAAACTGTAGGTCTAAGGTGGAGTGGAAAGCTTGACCTTCGTCAGAATGAATAATTCGGGCGGAAGCTAACCAAAGGTTATCCAAAGGGTATATATATATAATATATATATATATATATATATATATATATATATATATATAACCGGGTGGGGAATGAGGCTCGTATGTTTCATTTAAATTAATACACGTTTGTTATTTTCCTGATTTTCATGATATATATATATATATATATATATATTATATATTATCAGAAGATATTTAAAAGACTGATATAATTATAGTAAACTTATGTCGAAATAGTTAGCCATAAAATTAAATATCCTCTATTATGACGTTTTCGAAGGTGAACTATGTTATTTGCTTCGTTCAACTTCAAGGAATCTCAAGTTGATGTTATATTTTGCATATAATCCACTATATACATCTATATTTCAATTAAGTGTGTAATTATTTAATTCATCTACCATATTGTGGTGCACATTGCTTTATATATATATATATATTTATATATATATATATATAATTCTGTATTCTATGGTTGGTTGATTGGTTTCATAATTAATTGGTTTTACTGTTATTTAGGGAAATTGGGAGCAAACGTTACAATAATAATAAGCTTATGTCGATATAGTTATGAATTGGAACTCTTTATTCACGTTTGCTATTATTTATTGAATGGTGGATAATTAGTTGGTAATCCTTATAAAAATTCGTTTTCTGTCTAACGAAATAGGGTAACTTTACTAATTCTATTAAAGCGTAATGAAAGAGGTGCTTGTGTTATTTTATACGGTCGAATCTTGTATAACCATATATTGTGGTATTTTATATGATTCATTAGCTTATTATATATACAAGTACATTTGGAATAACAGCCGTTATATATGTGTTACACGATTAATGGGACACATGGCGCTATCTGGAATTATGGATAACTATGTTATTTGTTTCATTCATCTTCAAGTTGAAATAACATAGTTTACCGTAAAATGAAGTTTTCTATTATGACGTTTTCGAAGGTAAACTATGTTATTTGTTTCTTTAAGTTCAATGAAGTCAAATTTGCTTCTAAACTAAAATTAAATGTTATAAAATAAATAATATATATATATATATATATATATATATATATAATATAATATATATATATATTGGGGGGGAAGATCTCTCGCCGTTCTTCGACCCGAACCCGTTTCATTGTAGAAATAATAATAATAATAATAATGATAATTGATGGGCAATCGCTACACGATTAATGGGACACATAGCGCTATCTGGCAACTCAGCCAGAATAGAGGATTAAAAAGATCGCGAAGTTGATGAAGAACCATTCCCCCCTCGGCTCCGGCCGAGTAAGGAGCTCTGCTCCTTCTATTTCATGCCCTTTGTAAACCCCATAGTGGCCTCTTAGGTTAGGGAAACGAAAAAAAATTGGGGGAGAACTCCACTCTGTCCTTCAGGTGTCTCTCTCCCTCCTTCAGCTCTCTCTCTCTCTCTCTCCTTCAGGCGCCTCTCTCTCTCTCTCTCTCCTGCATGTTTGCCTCCAGCATGTGTACTCCTGCATGTACATCCAGCATGTACCTACTGCATGTGTACTCCTGCATGTGTACCTCCTGCATGTGTACTCCTGCATGTGCACCTATCCTCTCTCCTTCAGGCGTCTCCCTCCTACAGGCATCTCTCTCTTCTTCTTCAGGCGTCTCTCCCTCCTACAGGCATCTCTCTCTTCTTCAGGCGTCTCTGGCTCAGCCAACTGGCTGATTAGGATAATAATGTATACAATGAATACATGGCGGTATCTGGCAACTCAGCCAACTGGCTGATTAGGAGCCTATAAAACAACGCCAGACCGGCTGGAAGTCTTAGTGTGCACTTGGCTCCTGCCAGGTGAACACCTCTCCTCCTTTCTCTCCTCCTCCTCCTTTCTCTTGGGGGATAACGCCGCCTCCAAGTTTTCCCCCACCCCCCTTTCCCCCACCCCCTTTGCAACATCCCCCTTTGCAACACCCCCCTTTGCAACACCCCCCTTTGCAACATTACATAATAACCTGCAACATTCCTGCACTCTCCCCTTTTGCGGCTATACTACTTTCGCTAACCGTAACGTTTCGAACCTTCCTGAAGCAACAAGACGTGCCCAATGAAATCTAATGCGAAGAATTAAAACTTAGACAATCCAATTACCCAAGCAATTCACCAGTATGTTTTATGTTTTCTAGACCAAGGTTTTCCAAACTGTGGTTCGCGGTAGTATCTCCAAACAGAATTTCAAATATTACTACATTAATAAAAATAATATTTCGTGTAATTTGGTGTTACATTGTGTTATATTTATATCCTTTTTAGTTTTTACTGTAAAATTTCATTATTTTGACAATAAATAATAGTCATACACTAATTTTATCAATTTGTATATTTCCTCCTATATTAGAAAGCTAAGCAAATTAGCCTATGGAGGAGGAGGAGGAGGAGGAGGATAGAGGTCCGCGGAAGTTACCAGGGTTAAAAAGGGGTTCGTGGCCGCAAAAGATTGGGAAACCCTGTTCTAAAATGAACTACTTGGTATAAAAGTGTTTGTCTATAGCTTCACTTAACACCAACACTGCTATTTTCATTATATGTACTAGTTCATTATTACTAGTTTATTACTACTAGTTTTATTCTGTGTATATTTTATTTAATTTTAGTACTAATATTTAATTTTTAAATATATTGTTTAATTAGTTGTATCGTTTATTACCTCGAAGAATACTGTACTTTTTTATGGGATTTATCTCTGTTAATAAACATTATCATTATCATTACTTTGAATATTTTACTCTTTTTTGTGACAGTAATTAAATTTCAAGAACAAAACCCAATCATTACTAATTAGTAATTTTTTATGCTTTTTACAAATTTTTATGTTTCCAGGCAAACTCTTTTCAGGAACTGTATAAAAACTTGATTGGGGAATATGATAACATGATATAAACTTCACTTTATCAAGAAACCTAATTTTTACTATTATAGATTAACAAAAAATGCAAACGAAATCAGACAAGAAAGTGTACTGAGCAAAACTGACTCAAAAGGTAAACAGAAATTAGGCTTTGACGATTAAACTGAAAAAAACGAAAACAAAAAAAAAAAGGTTAAAATTAACGACGAAATTATAAATTGAAAATTTCTTCTATTCGATGTTATTCCCGCTTCATTCTTCGACCAAGAGGGAGAAATCCCAAAGTGAGACTCTCAGATTAGAGCAGAGGATTCTCAAAACGATTAATTCCCGTTCCTATTCTAAAGGACTTTCCACTTTAAAATCAATTTTTCGCAGAAAATACTCATCCGGTATGGAATTGCGTCACAGCTCATATTTTACCCTTTCCCAAAATAAGAAAGCTTTTCCCAAATGTGGAATTCACAATAGGAATTCCCACATTCGGACCGCGAATGGGAATGCTGCCAAGTAGAAAGTAATCAACTTAGCCATTAATTTCGAACGAGCTCCCTTGTCCTTCATAACAATAACTTCCATACAGACGAAGAAAGCAGTGCGTCATAATTTCCGGATGACATGGGGAGAGAACGCGAAACGATTACCAAAAATTTCAATATGTCATTCATACGAGATAAAGAAGAAAATGGACGAGATTCATTGACAGTAAATTCCAACTTTCTGCATATTTATCTACAAAAATATTCCGAAACAAGAGACAAATCGGAGGAAAATTGCAAAGCAGAGACAGATGAAGGAGAGGTAATGCTAATAGACTGCTTGCAGAGTTTAAAGCATACACTACCGCGAAGTACCACGGATATACCGAAGTTCTACAAAGAACGAATTACAAGAACAATATCGAATTTCATAAGTTGACGTTCGACCTTACGCGTGTCAACATTATTTTGTTTAGTATTTTAATAGGGAGTGGCTAACCCACACACACACATTTAGAATTTCAATGAAAATAAGAAGTAACTTGACCTAGTATAACCTAACGTAGCGTAACTTTTCAACAGTATGCATTTCAGAAATTTGGGTGGTCGACATTATGCGTGTCGATTTGTTCTTCTACACCCAAAGAACAATCCTCTCTATAACTACAAGTACCAACTCGTGAGGATTACTATTGACCATGATTAAAACAAAGTCAACTCGATGGAGAGAAAACGTGAAACACACCAAAATGTTGAACTATAAAATAAAAACACGCAGAAAATAACAGGAGGACAACATCCTTGCATCTCCATCCAGTAAGAGAAAAGAGAGGACAACGGGAAATTCCGTCATACAGCGATCGAGAACCAAAATATATAACAACAATCAATAGACCTTAATTGCTAAAACTTCAGAATCAAGAATTAAAGGCAACCTAAGCTCCTCAGCAAGGTCTCTGACCAGCTGTGTCCTTCACAGGTCATTTGCGAGTACAAAACAATAACTCTCTCATCAAATCCTACTAATGGCATGGACACAAAGCTTATCCTTTGTATCTCGTCGAAAGGAAACAAATATATATATATATATAATATATATATATATATAATATATATATATATATATATATATATATATATAATATATATATATTATATATATATATTATATATATATACAGGGCGTCCCAAAAAAATGTATACACACTTTAAATAATTATAAAGGCAGTGTTTATTAAAATACATTTCATTTTCAAAATGTAATAGAATCTACAGACATTATTTAATTGTTTTGTCAACGCCTGTTTTCAAACTGACGTCCGTTCTGGTCCAGGCACTGCTGATAACGCGAAGCAATGGAATCGCAAACATCACGAAACATTTCGTTTGGTATTTGTGTGCATTCTCGTTCAAAGGCTGCTCTCAATCAGCGACTGTTGCAGGTTTTATAGCGTAGACTTTGTCTTTTAAGTATCCCCATAAAAAAGTCTAGTGGTGTGAGGTCTGGTGAACGCGGAGGGTATTCTACGAAACCCCTTCGTCCAATCCACATCCACATCGTGCCAAGTACCACTCGCAATACTCCACTCTTCGGTCCGGATCATCATCATCATTAATAGCATGGACTAATCTTGGAATGTAACTTTTCCATTGACAGCGCTTCAAATGCGTGGACAGACGATTCTGAAATTCCTACCTCACGACTCGCTTGCCGCACAGATTTTCTTGGACTTTGGTGATACGTTTCCAGTACTCTTTCTTGCTTTGTGGGGCTTGTCGATGTCCGTGGTCTTCCGGAACGCTTCTTGTGGACATCTGAACAGTTCCATCGGCTTCAAACTTATCTCTAATTCGAGTGATGGTAAGTCGCGTTGGTGGATCTGTTTGAAACTCCCTCCTAAACTGTCTTGCACTTCAACTGCGTTTTCACACTTCCAGTAGCATTTTAAATGAATTTCCTTTGTTCAAAGCTTAGTCTGACTGCCATTATTAATTCTAATGGGTTTAACTTGGAAAGAAAGAAACATCAATTGAGCTATCAGCTGTTAAAGTGTGTATACATTTTTTTGGGACGCCCTATATATATATATATATAGATATATATATATTATATATATATATATATATATATATATATACACACTCTGTGTATATATTATATATACTATATATATATAATCACATAAGTAGGAAATAATAAATTTGAATTTGTTCCAGTGGTGATGAACCACGAATAGGAAGCCCCATTACGGTGCGTTCAGCCTCTATGTACTTGACAATAATGATGCGAGCTGCTTGTACTCCAAATGGTTGTATTGGCGGAGCAGTGCTTTGTAAAATACGGTGCAGCCTTTCTTCTACCTATTAATTAATCTATTAACGTATATGTGTGTGTGTGTGTGTGTGTGTGTGTGTGGTGTGTGAATGAACTCAGAATGGTTCCCTGAGGTTTTTTATGATACACACAGACCGTGCATGGAACAAGGAACTCTTCTAGGATAATTAAATCCACTATAGTCCGAATAAGTAATGGTAAATGACAAATACCATAGTTTTTCTTTTTCATGATGCTAGCCCGACGCGGGCAACGGGTCACTCGTAAAGAGGTCCCAGAAATATAGCTTCCCTCACCAGCTATCTGCAAAGCAGATAGGATCCAGCTTTGGGACAGGTTCTAGGGTTTAAAGCAGCCTAGCCCAGCTACATTTAGAACCTCAATACAAGCAAAAGACTCGCTGCCTTCACGTCAGATTCAGTACATCAAAGAAAAAGGGGTAACTATTATATTTTTAGCCAAAAACCAAAACTTAAACCTCAACTGGCAGAATTGAGCGTCCACTTTTCAAGGCACATAACATGTCCGTTTCAAGATGGGAATGAACTCAGAACGGTTCCCTGAGGTTTTTTTTTTGCTTATATTGAGGTTCTAAATGTAGCTGGGCTAGGCTGCTTTAAACCCTAGATCTTGTCCCAAAGCTGGATCCTACCTGCTTTGCAGATAGCTGGTGAGGGAAGCTATATTTTTGGGACCTCTTTACGAGTTTTTAAGTTCGGGAAGAACCGATTCGCCTCTATTTAAAAGGGCATATCTCGGCGGGAAAACAAAGAAAAAGTGAGAGGAAAGACAGAGGAAAAAGAAAGGGTGGAGGGGACAGTCGAAGTGGAAAAAGCCCAAGGATGACAAGGAATGCAGGGTCGAGCCCCATCATCCTTGGGTGCTAGGGCCGGGAGGGCGCACGTGAAACCTCCAGGAACAAGCACGTACAAACGAGCACAAAGAGCACTGAAGAGCACGAGCTTAGAACCCCCTTGCGGGGGATATATATATATATATAACTCTATTCTCTCGAAAGAAGGCGAGAGCGGTACACAATAATATACATATGGAAAATACTTGAGGGCTTTGTCCCTAACCTTAGAAATGAAATAAAAACAAACTGGAATGAGAGAAGAGGCAGATTTTGTACAGTCCCAGCTGCTGTGGGACAGGGGGCCATAAAAACGAGGATGGAAAATACCCTCAGAATACGAGGTCCAAAGCTTTTCAATGCCCTACCAAGAGAAGTAAGGAATCTCCAGCACACCGACCTGAATAACTTCAAGAACCAGCTGGACAGATTCCTGTGCAAAGTCCCTGACCTACGAGGGAAGGAGGAGATCAGACAGCAATTCTCTCCTTCACTAAATCCCGCAAATGAGGCGGGATGTTGCAGAGGGGTCGACCGCACTGAACCATCGTTCGAACCCATAAAAAGTATATAAATAATGTAAAGTGTGACTTTCGGAAATAGTTTAAGTAGGAAAAGTAGTACTAAATCAAGTATGGTATATTGCAAAGGTGAATTAAAATGCCGATGAAACCTTATTTTACTTAATTAAGATCTTAATTAAGGTAATAGAGACACGGATGATATACGTGCATATAATATATACGAGTAATATATACAGGGTGTTTCAGGCCGATCCTAGAAATATGGAAATTGGCGGAATTTGTAGTTTATATTTGGTATTCGAAGTTTGTCATAGTAATTCCGTAACTAATATGAAGCGTTTCTCTTTTTCATTCTTCTTCTTATAGGGTCGACCTGAAACACCGTGTGTGTGTGTATGTGTGTGTGTGTATTATATATATATATACTTTATCAGCTGACGGAGCATTTCTTTTGCAACACAAAATAAATTTTATTTTGAAGGGTGTCAAATATTTTTGAGTGCTGCAGGGACTTTTTTAACATTTATACTAGCGGGCCAATGGCCCACTTGCCCTTGTATTTGGCCCACTAGTCACATTCTATTTGCCCACTAGTCAATTTTAAGCTTTGGAGTAAAAATATTGATTCTAGCAAGGTCTCCCATACACTTGAGAAGAAAATGGGAGCGATCAGCTGTGTGACTTACTGTGGAGGTTAGAAGGATTGTTTATGCGCGCTTAGAGGAATTGGAGGTAACGTTTTCGCTTTTTTCGATGTTTAGTGTTGGTTTTCAGTTTACTGTTACTGCTTATATAGATAGTGAATACCTGTGGATACCGAAGATAAGGTAGTGATTAGTATTGCATCTATTGTAATGCGTTTCCTTAAATTCCTTTGATTTTTATATAATTATCTGCTATCTAATTAACTGTCTTTTAATATAAATGCCAGGTACTTGGTGTCTGCCCTTTTTTTTTAAAGTGGCCCACTAGTAAATATTCCTTTAAAAAGTCCCTGGAGTGCTGTATGCCATAAGTTCACTGCTTTAAAGCAAGAGACATTTTGTTCTCATTATATATATATATCCTACTGTGAAGGCTTGTTTCGTGATTATAACTTCTTTGATGGGACATTATTGACCAGCTGTTCAATATTTGAGAAAGTTTTTAGATTTTATTAAGTTAGGTTAAGTTCATTTGAAAGTGTGTTGATGAAATTTCTCGACAACAAAATGTGTACAGATAGATATACAATTGATCTATTGATGAATTAGGTATAAAATATTTCACTGATAACTGCGTACATGTTGAGAACATCAATTAATAAATTAATTAGTTTAGGGACTATTTTTAAAACCTTTTAAACATTGAGGAAACGTGAGAATGTGCTGTAATTGTTTAAGAACGTTCGCAACGTTTCATTTTGGTCGAATACTCCCTTGAAAGGGCAGTTTTGCTGTCAATGGTCGTCTATTTCAATGTGTCATATAATGGAAAGAAATAAGAGTAAAATTGTGCGCATATTGCACGCAGTTTAGTTTGGGTGACTTGGGTGACGGATGAAAATTAGTAACGTTAATCAAAATCACAGATAAAGGCAAGAGTCATCCTTATGAAAATGGAATTTTTAACAGAATATTTTCAGATGAAATATCTTCTAACCTAACATATTGACCACCGTTTGACAGGTGAGGATTGAGCCAGTGAAGCAAATTTCCTTTTACGTCATACAAGTGAAATTTATGCAATAAAATTTCACGTGGAAGTGTATCAAATGATTTTGACAAATCAAGGAAAATGAAAGTGTTTTTTCTTTGGTTGGGGGGTGGAGAGAGGGGGTGGAGTCTCATAAATTTTCTGGTAATGTTTATGGCACCTTTCGTGGTATATGCCCATCTTTAAACCCAAACTATATTTTCTTTAGAATATCGTATTTGGTTAAGCAGTTAATTTCTACTGTATTCCTCGGTATTCATCTACTTCTCACACCACTTCACTCACTATTATACACATTTTTCACAATTCTATCATTATTCATTCACTCCACATGCCCACACTAACGTAACATAGTGTCCGCACACTCTCGCTACCAATGACTTGTTCACTTAACACATTTCTTAAACATTATCATTTCTCATATGGTCACTGGCCTACGTCTTGGCCAATGCCATGACACTGCTTCCCATCGATCAGCGAAGTCAAGCGACATTGGGTCTGGGTAGATGCTGGATGGGATCCTCTACGTCGGGATTATGTGGCGGCGACCCGTGATTCGGGTCCCACGTAAAGTTTGGCATGAATTCGATAAAAAATATATGTAACTGGCGTGGGTTGTGGCATATATAAATATGAGTGACAATCTGTATTTGGAATAGAGATTTGGAAAGTTAAAATGAGTATCTTTTGGAATCACTACATGCATTTTTGTCCTGTATGAGAGAGGATAAATGGTTTGTTTTGGATTCTTTTGCGTTGATATATTAGGTTTAATATATTCCATCAACAGTCTTTCAAGATTGGATTTTCTTCGCTAATTTCTCAACAACGATAATCCGATTTCGCTCTTTTAATGGCTGAAAGTCTGTTACAACCAGTAGCGCAGGCAAGGAGGAGGCCCAGAGGCCAGATGGGCTTCTGGATCCGCCCTCGACACATATACGCGTGTGTAGACCAATGTTGTTGGTAACGATAGCTGGCTTGGGTTCCTCCTTTATAAAATCCTGGCTGCGTGTTTGGTTACAACAAAATTTATATGTCTGTTCACTAACAATATCATTCGTGCATAATCTAAAAGTGATTAATTATCATTGAATACTGTCTGTTAATGTTCGGGAAACTCCCTGAGTATTGTAGTTCCTCTAAATTTAAGTTTCGGTTTAAAAGGCAAATGTGTGTTGTATTAGTCAATGCATTTAAAAAACGTTTAATATCTTAGTGACAGTGGTGGCCAACCATTTTTTGATGCGTGCCATTTTTAGGTTAGGTTTAATTCGGATGCGCCAAAAAAAAAATTGTGAAAAAATTACTAATAAAATATATATAATATAATATTTACCTTAAATAGGAATATAATGTGAAAAATATTTACCTTAATGAGATTACATCTTAACTGCTTAACTACATCTTAACTGCTTAAATCTTTGATTTTTAATATTTAGTGTTAGAAGTGAAAATTTAGCACAATTCATACTAGACCTCGATGCGCCACTTCAAAGTACTTGATGCGCCACCTTTGGCGCAATGCGCCGCGGTTGGCCACCACTGTTTAGTGTTTCCTCACCAGGGTGCCATGGGTAACCTCCAAGGGGGTGCCACGGAGCCTCATGAAAATTACAAGAACAAGTACAGTAATTGAAAATCCATAAATATCAACAACACCAAATAAAGTTATTATTACAACCTTTTTCTAAGGCCTTCTCTTCTTCAGAAAACACAAAGATTCAACCCTATCTCGAATTCTGAATGTTAAAGTCTCATGCCATGATATCATTAAGTTCCAAGTTGTGACGATTACCAACAGGGTTTTGCTGACAGAAAAGAGTGAAGAGGCAGCGAAGTATGCTAACCAACTAAGATGTATTTATAGGTGGTACTGATAAAATGATATCTTTTGTTATACCTTATCCTAATACTCTGCATAACAGCCCGTGTTCGAGGCCGTTGGATAATTAATCTATTGGTTCAAAGCATAGATATTTTTAATCGTACTTAACTCTCAATATTATTTATTCAGAATGCCTTAGCTACATAAATTTAATACATTACACTGGTCAACACTCATTTTATTGCCAATCATATTAGAGTGATTTTGGGGTAACTTTGTGGTGCTGATTCCGAATATGACATCGGTTTTGCTAGATTGGCTCTAATTTATGAGATAATTTGTACCCCCATTGAAACACGTAAAAATGCAAAAAATTTAATGTTCAGGCGGAGCCTACTTACAAATCGCATTGAAATTGTCTCAAATCATACAAAAGTAAACACATGAAATACATAATGGCATTTTATTCGGTATAATAACAGATAAACACAGTAAGCTGATTCGCATAATTACAATTAATGTACAGTATAGTAAATCTCTCTTTGTACGATTCTCTTTTATGTGGGTTATCAGGACAATCACGTTGGAGGTTCCAGCAATAGTCTGCCATCATGTGTCTGTCCCATCTGCCTTGATACCTTTCCTCCATCACCTTGATATCTTGATGAAACCTCTCCCCTTGTTCCTCGCTAAAATCACCAAGATTATCCGGAAATCTGTGTAAGTGGCTATGGAGAAAGTGTACCTTTATGCTCATATTAGTACCCAACTTTTCAAAGTTTGTGAGCATGTTTTGCACCAGTTCTTCATAATTGTCTGCTTTGTGGTTACCCAAGAAGTTCTTGACAACTGAGACATAACTGCACCAGGCAGAAGCTTCAACACCATTCATAAATTTTGTGAAATTAGAATCCTTGATAAGTGTACGGATTTGAGGGCCATCAAAGATTCAGCTTTAGTTTTTCCATACTTAGTCCAGGGAACGATCTACAAATGTATTTGAAGCAGACTTTGACAGACTGAGGTCCCGTATCAGATCATTGAGTTCGTCTT
Source organism: Bathynomus jamesi (assembly GCA_023014485.1). Lineage (NCBI taxonomy): Eukaryota > Metazoa > Arthropoda > Malacostraca > Isopoda > Cirolanidae > Bathynomus > Bathynomus jamesi. The sequence continues at coordinate 222,399 of JAJOZX010004268.1, forward strand.
GGGAGAACTGCTGAGGTGTTGAAATGCTTCCTTCATAGTCACTTCCACTACTACCACCTAAGTCCTGAATTTCTTCAAATTCTGACAACGGAAGGTCGGGCAGTGTGGTAAACACTGGTATGGGAACGTCTTCGCTGTGTGACACAGGTCGCCTTGCTGATTCCAAATTGGGATAATCCCACTTGAGTTTCTTGTATCGATTGAAACCTTTCACATTAACCACACTGTCAACTGACTACTGGTTGGGTGGCCGATGACTTATATACGGAGGGGGAATATTCTAGAATGATCGCGGAGTAAACACTAAGAATATTCGCGTGTCTCACCATCTAGAATGTTCCGGTAGTTTCCCATATGCACGCGTTATGGTTACGTTTCCTATTAATTGAGGGTATTCATTATCTCAAGAACTAGAGCCAAATCGGAAAAACTACTTTCATTTTGGAATTCAGCAACCCCAAAATACCCTAAATTCGTACGAATTTCCTTGGCAACGAAACAAAAAAAATTTTTTGTTGAGCTGTGTTATTATTAGACATATATACACATTACACAAAAACATATATCGGGTGGCTAGAAAAAAATGTTCCGATATTTAAAGTACAGTAACTAAAAAATTATAAGATTTACAATCACGAAATTTGTCTCAGTATAACTTCAATTAGTTAGCAACATTCAATAAAAAATTCAGAATTCTACTCGTTTTACGTTTTCCATATAGTTAAAGAAGCAAAAATATAAATAACTGAAAACACTATCATGGAATCGCAAAAAAAAAACCTCTTTTATTCACGCGTCAGCAACTCCCACTTTCAATTGCTCCAGTTGAATTTATTTGAGTAATTAGTGTGTGTCAAAGTGTCAAGGGGTGTAGATGTATAATTTGATAGCTTAAACTTTGTACAATCCTTTGTAATCATGGTTTTCAGCATAAATGACAAGGCAATAATTGAGGAATGTTTCACCGAGAAAGGATGGGCTGATGAAAGAGTCGCGAAAGAATTTCCTAGAAGAAATTGGAATAAAAGATCAGTGAATAGATTAATAAAGAAATTCGAGAAACAGGATCGACTAAAAGGAAAGGTGGAAGTGGTAGACCAAAAAATGCTTCTACTCAAGAAAACATAGCCTCTGTACAATCTGTTAGTTCTTCCCAGGAAGATCGACTTGGGACTCGCTTGTTTTAGAGAAAAACTGCAAAACATTTGGGAATTAACCGCGGTTCCGTTCAATTAATGCAGAAAACTCTAAACATTAAGACATTCAAAAGAATCTGTCTCAAGGCGTGATAGTAATGTTACTAGACAATTTTTGAAGTTAGTGATGTTAAAAAAATCGTTTTCACTGACGAAAAGGACTTTACCATTAAAATTGCGCGAAACTGGCAAAATAATGATGTTCACAGTACTCGGGAAAAATATATATTCCTGCGTCAAGACTGTACCACCAAACATCTCGTTTTTCAAAGAAAGTTATGGTTTTAGCTGGTTATATTCATTTCATTGACAGTTTGACACCAACAACACTAAAGTGAACTCCGAAACTTGTATCAAATTCTTGGACTAAAATCTCATGCCGGATTGCCGCCGTCTGTATCCTGATAAGACTTCATATTCCAGCAAGACTGCATACAAGCAGTTTACACAGGACTATCTGTAACAGAATGTCACTTATTAAGAAAAATGAGTGGCCTCCTCAGTCACCGGACTGCAACCCAATGAAGTATTCGATATGGAACTCGTTGACAGAAAAAGTTTATGAAGGTCGAACAGAAAAGTTCACTGAAGGGGAGTTAAAAGAAAAATATTCGAATGTTGGAACAAAATAACTCTAAAAGAAATCAGAAAATGTATCATGCCACGGAAGAAAAGACCAAGAGCTGTTTGTGAGCAAGACGGTGGACGTATTGATCATCTTTTTCAATAGACATTTTTGTAAGTAATAAAATTTCGATTCTGTGATAGTGTTTTGCTTCTTTCACTATGGCAAAAGTGTAACAGTAGAATTCTGAAATTTTTATGGAATGTTGGCTAACTAATTGGAGTTATACTGAACCAGTTGTAAACTTTATAATTTTTTAGTTACTGTACTGTACTTTAAAGATCGGGACTTTTTTTCTAGCACCCGATATACGAGGCGTCGCGAGTACGAGGGGCGAACTCGCCAAACCAGTTTTGAGATATACGCGTTTAAAATTTGTCACTATTGTGTACGAGGGTACATAGCGCAAATACATACATTGAAAATAACTACATTTTGAACGTACGAAAGAGGTAGGGGAAAGTGGTACAAAATTGACCAGTCGGGTCATATGGACCACCCTTGATATCTCGGTTTGCAGCTGCTGCCACCTTGCGGCCGGGATATGTACTTATACCTCTGTGCATCAGTCGAACATAACATGGCGAGGTTGGAAGCCAGCTTTTGTTTACGTGCAAAATAGTCCAAAATTTTACACCACCAGCTGATCTATCTGTAAGCCTCTGATAACATGTTTGTAGTGATACCACGACTTATAATTTCAAGTATTACTGCATGATTCTTGGGTAGAAATGTATGACTAAAACTGAAGGGTTAAACAGTCTTCTTCGTTTGTAAGATTTCCACTGAGGTGTTTTCATTCAGATTGCTCTTGGGGCAAAATGGCCTAGGGTGCCATTTTACCCTTAGGTGTTCCATTTTACCCTATGCTCTACCATAATATTGCCACTCTTTTCTTAGCTATGTTTTTCTTATATTAAAAGTATAGGCCTACTTACAAGAGTATAAAACAATTATAGTGGGGACCCTCTTTTGTTTACAGGTGAAGATGCCCGGAACTATGTAAGGAAAACAACTAGACATTCTTGGACCGTCGAAGCAATGGAGTCTGCCTTCGAGCACTTAAAAATGGCGAAATGGGATATAAAAAAGCAGCAAATCTATTTGGTGTCCCCAAAACACAAACGCAGACATAAGGATGGAAACAAGAACGATAAGGGCTCATCAAAATCACTTGGTCGATACAAGATGGCTCTCTCAAGATATGAAGCAGAACTTACGAATTATATCTTGAGTATGGAGCAGATGATGTTTGGTGAGACCAAAGTGGAAGTCCGTCGACTGACATACCAGGTGGCTGAACAAAATCATCTCCAGCATGTTTTTAGGATATATTTTCTTATGAGAACCATTATACCCTAAATGTGAGGGCCATTCTGCCCTACCCATATACAAAAGGGCCCACCTGCCACTTCTTTTTTCTTTTGATCCTCAGGAGTAAATGATTCAACTTGGTTCTACCATGAAAGTTTATTTTGTTTAATGATAAATAAAGATTGCAAAAACACTGACTGTCTTTAGATATACCGCGTCAATTTAGAGAAAACTCGATTGAAAGCTTAAGGGTGCCGTTCTGCCCTACCTTCCCCTATTTAGTTATACCAAGTTGTCTGTAGATTGGGGGGGGGGGGGGGGTCAACTATTTATTCATTCGTGGAAGAATAGCAACATTGCCAATGTGGCGAGTTCGCCCCTCGTACTCGCGACCCCTCAATGTTCTCTCTCTCTGAGAGAGAGAGAGAGAGAGAAATACATATGTAGTATATATACAGTATATAGGGCCTACATATATATAACATATATATAAAAGTAAAGAGGAACGTACTTATACTCTCAAATGATAGGAGTAAAAAAAAAAAAAAAGAAAATAAATGTATTTTTTCGGTGATTCTTTCCGATGAGATGAATTTTTTAGTATCGTTTACTGCTTCTTAAAATCTACTTCCGAAAATTTATGAGAAAAGCAGAGATGTCATCAAATAAGAGCGGCATAAATTTGTTTTTATTTTTGCCCTTGTTTTTCTTGGGGTTTTTTTTTTTTGGTTCGGGGGGGGGTTAGTTTATTTTTAAGTTTGGGTAGCGGAGGAACTCCTCGGTTGGGTGTTTGGGGGAGTTTGGCGGGTGGGGAAGGAGAAGAGAAAGATTACAGGATATTTCGGAGGAGGAAATAAGAAAGAAAAAAAAAGGTAATTTTGTTATATTTTTTTAAAAATCTATTATTAAAGTTTAATTTATGTATTTATTTTTTAATTATATTTTAAAAAAGTTTTTTTTTCTTATTTTCAGCCATAATATATATATATATATATATATATATATATATGGGAATGAACTCAGAATGGTCCCCTGAGTTTTTTATGATACACACAGACCGTGCATGGAACAAGGAACTCTTCTGGGATAATTAAATCCACTATAGTCCGAATAAGTAATGGTAAATAACAAATACCATAGTTTTTCTTTTTCATGATGCAAGCCCGACGTGGGCAACGGGTCTCTCGCAAAGAGGTCCCATAAATATAGCTTCCCTCACCAGCTATCTGCAAAGCAGACAGGATCCAGCTTTGGGACATGGATCTAGGGTTTAAAGCAGCCTAGCCCCACTACATTTAGAACCTCAATATAAGTAAAAGACTCGTTGCATTCACGTCGGATTGAATAAATCAAAGAAAAAAGGGGTAACTATTATATTTTTAGCCAAAACCAAAACTTAAACCTCAACTGGCAAAATTGAGCGTCCACTTTTCAAGGCACATAACATGTCCGTTTCATGATGGGAATGAACTCAGAATGGTTCCCCGAGTTTTTTTTATGATACACACAGACCGTGCATGGAACAAGGAACTCTTCTGGGATAATTAAATCCACTATAGTCCGCGAGTCTTTTACTTATATTGAGGTTCTAAATGTAGTGGGGCTAGGCTGCTTTAAACCCTAGATCCATGTCCCAAAGCTGGATCCTGTCTGCTTTGCAGATAGCTGGTGAGGGAAGCTATATTTATGGGACCTCTTTGCGAGAGACCCGTTGCCCACGTCGGGCTTGCATCATGAAAAAGAAAAACTATGGTATTTGTCATTTACCATTACTTATTCGGACTATAGTGGATTTAATTTTCCCAGAAGAGTTCCTTGTTCCATGCACGGTCTGTGTGTATCATATATATATATACAGGGTGTCCATAAATGTTTACCCTGAAAACAGTATGCTCTCATGTTTTAATGACAAACCTTACATCCGTTTTCTTTTTACAGGTGATCTCGTACACGCAGAGTTTCTGTGCTGGTGTGTTTCGTCTACCACATTCGCCGCTAGGAGCGCTGTAGTAGCTGTTCAGTTAATATGGCGTCTATAACAGAGAAGGCACAATGTGTTGTGTGGTTTGCAGAAACAAAATCTCCTGTCAGTGTTCAGCGAAGGTTCAGAACAAAGTATGGAAAGAATCCACCTGATGTGAAGTTAATTAAGTCGTGGATGAAAAAATTCTTGGAAACTGGAAACGTGGAAAAGGGAAAGAGCAGTGGTAGACCATCAGTTTCCGATGGGACGGTGGAAAACATTCAAACTGCTTTCACACGGTCACCAAGGAAATCGGTGAGACAAGCTTCATGCCAACTAAAGATACCGAAGTCTACGGTGCACAAGGTGTTACACGAACGTTTGAAGTTACACGCCTACAAGGTAAATGTTGGAAAATGTGTGGCGTGAGTGTGAATACCGTTTAGACATTTTACGTGCCACTAGGAGTGCACATGTGGAAGCTTATTAAGTTCATTAACTATGTATCAAAACTTTGTATGTTTATCTACTTATGATTAAAACTTTGTTTGAATACGAGTGTTTATTTAAAAGTTATAGCATGCTTTAATCAGGGTAGTCATTTATGGACACCCTATATATATATATATATATATAATATAATAAAAATTGGTTTCCCTACCATATTTTTTTGGCCTGTTTGTTTGCGTTTTCTTGCCGAGTATTTCTCCGATGGATTTTAAAATTACTTTTTGTGAGGGATGGGGGACTTGGATAGATTTGAAAACAAACAAACAAACAAACAAACCAGATAAACAAAAACAAACAAACGGATAAACAAAGAGATAAACAAACAAACAAACACACAGACAGACACACGCAAGCAGATGGACCCACAGGCGCAGACACTTTTATTGTTTCATAAATGGAAGAGTTTATACGAAATAGTTTCATCTGTTGTTGACTTATTTTTCTGTTAAAAGTAAATTAATTTATTTATTTAAGATAATTTGAGGGGGTGCTGGGGGTAGGGGGGTAGTAGTTTGGGTTAAAATTTTAACCGGATAAAAGTTGAATTTTTGGGTTTTTTAAAAACTTGAAAGAGGGCGCGTTTGGGCAATTAATTAGTGAACTAGTTTTAATTTGACATCTGTTGAGAGTTGTTCAACCAACGTACGAGGAGTGAAGTTGAGGAAAATGTTCCCATTTATCTCTATCGATACATATTTATGGGCTAGTTTGATTTCATGTAGTTTTCTATGAATCCTTCGTAATATACAAAATTCGCGTAATTTTGTATAATTTCATTGAAAAACGTCTTTTAATTTATTCTTTAACTCTTTTATAAAGGCAAAAATCACCAAAATTTCGACAGAAAACTATCCAAAAACTACATTAAAAAAGAAAAAAAAGTCAAAGATAAACCTCGAGCCTAATATCATGAACACCCTCTGAGAGCCTGAAACAAGAGCAGTTCGTACGATCATTCTGTACATAACCTAAACATATTTCTTAGAAGCGTCAAGTTTCATTACATTCAAAGACAACGTTTCAATAATCTTATAGAATGGTCCCGCAAAAATAGAATACCCCTCGATCGATCGAGAGGAATTGCAAATACCATACATTGGAAACCATTATACAAAGAATTCAAATCCATATTTTTTATTTCCTCAAATGGTTGCCTGGAATAAATTTATGGCAAATGGTCACCATCTTTTAAGATCAAGAAAAACTTCATTGATTTCAGTTTGGTTGACGCCAGACAGTTTTATTCAGTCTCAGAAGAGAACCTGGACTTTAAGGGTTAAGAAGTGTTTATCAATGAAAAATCAGTATTTAATAAACTCGATTAAATATGGAGTTTGAAGGCAAAGTAGATAAAAAATATAATCATGAAAATTTGTAATGAAAGTTATACGGAATGAATATAGATACAATACATGAAATGGCACATTTGTATACTGAGAAAGTTTGCGAAGTACCACGAGACAAAGATGGATTTAGAAAAGTTAACATTGATTATTTATATATACAGTGGCGGATTTAGGATATTTCTTTTGGGGAGGGGGCCTATACTGGTGCCCAGTATAGCAGAGGAATACCACCTTTACCTAATGCATAAAAAAAAACAATGTGATTGCCCTGTTTAAGAGTGAGTAAGCACTAATTGGTTAAGAGAACACATAGTCAAGCTATGAGTCTTTTATTTAATACCAAAGGTAATAAGGTAATTGAAAATAATAATAATAATAATAATAATAATAATAATAATAATAATAATAATAATAATAATAATAATAATAATAATAGCCAGTTTTTATTGTGGCAAAGACACGGTAAATTTGAAAAGTTAAGAGGAAGGGCTTTTTCCCATAAGATGAATGTTCAATGGGGGCGGGCTCGAGCCCCTTCAGCCCCCCTTGGATCCGCTTGTTTGTATATATATATAACTGACAGAAAAACAATGTTGAAATTGAGAGAGATGAGAAAAATTCAAAATAATAAAAAAGAAATTATACTAATAAGCACTTACCAAAGGAATATAAGTGAAAGACTGACTGCTTCAGGGAAGGAGTTAACAAGAGTTCTACTTTGAAAGTCTTTCAAGAAGAGAATCGAAGACATCACGACAAAACTGGCAAAAGTTTGAAAAAGAACAAATTGCTTAGTGGCTAAAAAAAAAAAAAAAAAAAAAAAAAAAAAAAAATGAGAGAGAGAGAGAGGTCGCAGAATCAAAAACGTCATAAAGAGGACATTTATATGAAAAAGAACAGAAACAAAAGATGAAACGTCGTCCAAGGGCGAGATTGGTGATACTGTATACTTTCCTCGTATATGCGCCATAGTGACAGCTATAAGAAGGGGAAAACTGAAGAGTTTTATAATAAAAGACGTAGTTTTATTATAGAACTTATAAGACGACTCCGCATGTTTGTCCTCCATATAATGACTGTAAAAGGACAAACTAGAAAACCGCCAAAACGGATGAACCAACTGAGTTTAAGCACAAATGTTACACACACACACACACACACTACAAAAAAATTACATTACAATACTTTCATTGAATGTAAAATTAACAAATGGAGAGGAGAATTGTGAAAAAGGTCTAAAATAGTGAGTGCGTAGATATAAGAAATAGAGGAAGATGGCGTAAAAGATGGCTGCAATTAGTAAATATATGAACAAACGTGGAGTTGATGTAAATGGGGCAAAAAGGTTAGCATCAAAGAGAGAGGAATAGAAGCGTATTGTGGTGTGTGTGTGTGTATGTGTGTGTGGAGACGTTGGTCTTACTTGACATACCATAAGAGGTATAGGCCTACCTCCACTAGAGGTATATCCCTGTAAAGTTTGTGGTGGTACCTTATTCCCAGTGGTGATTCCTTTGTTTATATCGTTGTGTGTGTGTAATTAATTTAAATGTTTTCGGTCCCCAGTTCGAGCGACGTACCCACTCCATGGAGAAAGGTAAATAAACCCTTAAATATCCTTTAAACAGCAGCCACCTGTTCAACTTGGTCAGCAGCCATCGAAATTACCTTCCTTGTCCCGATCGCTGCTGCGCACAACGTTAATTATTTCACTCAAGTACACAACTGGTCGATAAAATGGTATGTTTGACGGTCTTAAATGGCTCATTTTAACTCGCAGATTTTCAGAAAGCAGTTTATAAAAGCGCTTTTTTCCAACACAAAATATTTTATGCAAATTTAAACAAGATTTAAGCGACCTTTAATGGTGAATAGTCTACACTCTACACGTACTGGCACAATACACACCGTTTCCCGTGAGTGGCCTTTATACACAGGTTTGACTGCATGATATGTTTTAAAAACTTTGTACTGTACTTCACTTTAGACAAATTAAGACAAAAATAAAAAAACAAAAGCCAAAAAACCCAAGACCCAAAACCCAAAACACTTTCAATAGCTAAAAAGACGCCACGTCAATTTTCGTAAAAAATTCGAGTATTAGATCTAGGCCTATATCAAAAGAATTTAATTAACTATAAATATTTTAGGATATATTTTTACATTCATATTCTTCATTTTTGACCACCACACACCACTATCCCGGGCGGGTTACCTCATTTTTCATTTGTTCGTTATTTCTCTTCCTCGTGTGCAGAACACTCCTCTATACTTACGTCGTTTCTATACATTAATATACTGCGTGGTCATTGCAGTTAAATGTGTGTGTATATACAGGGTGGGCCGTAAGTTTCCATACATAGGAAAAATAAACTTTTTTATGGACAACCATTTTTATTTATATAATATGCTCTACATGGTTGCCATTGTTTTGAAAACACATTTCAATACGTGTTCCCCACTGTTGATGAACACGCATTAGCACAGTTGACGTTATGCTTGTAATGGCGTTGGTGATACGTTCCTTTAGATGATTTATGTCTCGTATCCTTTCCTGATACACCATGGCCTTCAAGTGCCCCCAAAGATAGAAATCAAGGGGGGTGAGATCTGGGGATCTGGGAGGCCACTCCACAGGACCACGCCGACCAATCCAAGCATCCGGAAACTGCTGATCCAAATACCGACGCACGTGAAGACCATAAGTTTAAATTTTCCTATGTATGGAAACTTACGGCCCACCCTGTGTATATATATATATATATATATATATATATATATATATATATATATATATATATAGAGCGATCGTTCATCCCAAAATGTAAAATTTTATCTTTGAGCTTTCGTTGTGATGAGGAACACGTCTCATTATATCCGTTAACATTTGCCGCCAACGCCGCGAGACAACATTGTTGTTGAATGTTATGGAAGAAGTTTTGACATCCAGAATGCTAGATGAGGAAAGGTGTACAGTATGTATACGAGAAGAGGGCGCGAAACAGAAGTGAAACAGAGGACTCGATAATAGGATTAGAGGGCGTGTCTTACGGTGTTGCTTCACTTGGGAAATTTGACGAATTGAAAGGTTTTAACAAACAGAAGGAAGAACGAGTGTAACGAGAAAGAAAATAGGAATTCGATAAATTATAAGTAAAAATAAAGGGGTACAAACGGGGTACAGAAGGGTATAAACGAAACTAACAAAAAGTATTAAAGACTCGAACTCAAACAAGAAAAACAGAAAAGTCGAAAAATGCAAGAATAAAAAAAATATAAAAGATAGGAATATATATATATATATATATATATATAAACAAACTTCTAAAATAAAGAAAATCATGAAAAAAAAACCAAAAAACCCAGGCCATTAAAGAAAATTAGAAAACAAAAAGTCGACATTTAAAAAGCCAATTTGGAAAGAAATAAAATCCAGCGAAGACAAATATTCTCGTTCAGGGTTTGTTCCCATCAATGATAATTTGTCTTTTGCAAATATAAAGTTTATCTACAACATTTCAGCCTGGCCTTCAATTGGGAAAAATATATACAGTATTGTTTTTTTATCATTTCTTATATCCAGTCTATATATTTAAAAAAATTAATACCTTTTCAATATATATATATGTTGTTTCAAAAGTTGCCCCACAGGGATTCGAGATAATAATAATAATAATAACGACAGAAAAAATTAATAATGTTATGCTCACAACGGTACCACCACCATCACCACCTTTTCTTGAGGGGGGGGGGGGGGGAGTGTATTACGTTATTATCTTTATGAACTTCTTAGGTTACCTGGAAAAGAAAAATGTAGTAAATAATCTGAAATCCCTGTGGTACCAGACTTTTTAAACACCCTATACATATATACAGGGTGTCCCACAAGTCGGGTCGCATAGGAAAATTTATTTTAAATTAAATTTACAAAAGTAATACATTAGAGATAAGCCAAATGTTCAAATTGATGTCTCTCGCTTTGGGGCCTTTTTTTTTTTTTTGGTTGCAGGTAGAATAACACGCAATGGCTAATATGGAAAGGAGTTACAGTCAAGAATAATTTCTACATTTGTTTTAATTCTAATGCATTATTTTTGTAAATTTAAATTTTCCTATAAGACCCGACTTATAGGACATCCTGTATATATTATATATAGGGTGAACCAAATGTAGGTGGACAGTAAATGATAACGTTTATTTTGAGAATACATATTTAATTTTTTTGTATACTATAATACAAAATAAAATTTAAATAAATTTAGTTATAATATTTAATATAATATAACACAAACACCATAGTTATAATGAACACCATAGTTATAATATAATATAATATAACAAACCGTATTCAACCTACTGTCCACCTACTTTTGGTTCACCGTGTATATATATATATATATATATATATATATATATATATATATATATATATATATATATACACACATATACACACCGGGTGTCCGAGAATTATCTGTACAATTTTTGGCTGTTATTAAGTCAACCATGAAGTGTAGAAATTCCAGTGTTGTCCCATTTTACAGAGAAACTCATTACGTTTTTTCTGATAACAAGTTTTGACAAGTGTTTTCTTTTTTGTACGCGGGTGACAGACATTGATGATTTAAAAGCAAGAATCACAACTGCTATTGAGCGAATTCATGTGGATATGCTGCAGCGTACATGGCAACATTTGGAGTATCGATTGGATGTTTTGCGAATCACTAATGGTGCACATATCGAATGTTTGTAACAACGTTACTTTAATAAACAAAACTTTTGAAAATACAGATTCTAAATAATCTTGTTTAAGAATTTTACGTGTGTTATCAAGAATTTTATTAAAAGATGAAATTGTACAGATAATTTTCGGACGCACTGGAATTTCTAAAAAACTTGTCAAAACTTGGTATCAGAAAAAACTTAATGAGATTCTCTGTAAAATGGGACAATACTGGAATTTCTACACTTCATGGTTGACTTTTAATAACAGCTAAAAATTGTACAGATAGTTCTCGGACACCCTGTATATATATAGGGTGTTCCAGAAGTCATCACCCCATCTGAAGTAGCTGTAACCTTAATTTAATTATTATTTTTTTGAATTTTTTTTTCCAGATTGTAGAAGATCAACCCCAATAATTTGAAGATGGAACACTACACACCACGACATAATTCTAAAATAAAATAAATTATTTCCACTTTCTACAGTATTTGTTGTTTTATTGGTTCAAAAGTTATAAGCAAAACAAATGGGGTGATGACTTTCGGAACACCCTATATAAAAGAGAGAGAGAGAGAGAGAAGAGAGAGAGAGAGAGAGAGAGAGAGAGAGAGAGATTTTAATTCTATATTTAAATACTATCTTAACTCCTTATCTCTCCCTTTATCAAAGAAGCAAAAAGATTCCTTATGCAAAACTATATTTTTTTAGTGTGTTTTTGGAGTTGTAAATAAAACTATTTTTACAATTCACAACTGGCTGTAGTCCAACGGATTATTTGGAAATAAAAACGAACATTTTATTTATGTTAATAAATGAACGAGAATATTACCAAACTTTAATATACAGGGTGTACCAAAGTCCCAATCTATTTCTTGTAATGAGTGAATAAGAAATAGATTGGTACTTTGGGAGCATTCTGTATTCTTCCATTCAGTACAATTGTACGTGTAACGAAGGGAAAAAATTAAAGATTTCTTTATAGTTGAAGCATTTTAGGTTATGGTTAAGTTGTGGTAAGGTTATTTTAACTTCCTTCGTAACGGCAAAAGTCACGTGACGGATGGAACCTACAGCTTTGCGTGGAATCCGAGCCATGTGTCGGTACATCATCCGAACGCGGAAGACGGTCATCCTTCCAGCCGCTGAATAGATCCAACGCCATTTAACCTTGCTGATCTAACGGAAAGCGGTGTTGCGACGTGGCCGCCATCACGTACCCATTTAGGTTAAATCTTTCTCTCGCGCATTTACAGCATGTAATGCAAACACCGACAACGAAATTGAATGTAGTTATATCATAGACGTATTCCAACCGAAAAAATTGCATTATTATTATATATTTTTGAAGCACACCGAGGCTATAGAATTTCTATCTTGGTGATAGAAAAATGGTTACTGCCCAATGATGAAATATTCTCTATCTTTTGGTTAGAATGGCAGTTACGGTGAATTGGGAATTTCAAACTTCTGAAACATTCGAAAACTTTGTCTTAATATGTGACTAAGTTCGTTTACATTATTTAATTACGATACTTACCAAGTTCACTAATTAAATTCATGGTACTTAAAAGCGGGGTATAATATTAATAATGGGTTGGAACGGGTATAAGATAGATTAAAGTAAATTTATTTTATTCGCAAGGCTGGTTTAAATATACTATTTACCACGCAGAGTTTATTTATATAATATCCTGAGCGCGCATTCGCAGGATAGGGTAATTCTTAGATTAGGTTAACGTCTTTTTCTCGATGTGACATCTAATTGACAAGTTATTAAGAGTTTAATTAAGTTAGGTTTGGTTAGGCTTAGGTTAAGTTAGTATTTTAGAGTGTTCATAGAATGGTTACGTGGAATTTCGGCCTCAGAACAACTCATTAAAGGTCAACTGGGCATAATTCACTCGTAAATGGCCTATTTTATGGAATTCAAATGACGATCAACTAAATTCAAAAGCCAAAACTGTTGTCGTCACTACAGATAAAATACTTGCATTCCTTAAAAAATTAAATAACTAAATAAAAAACTTGAATGTTGTACAAATTTATTAAGTTAATAAGGAAATTCTCACACAAAAGAATTAAGTTATCATTTTGGGTTCAGGAGATAAAAGGCCATAAAATTTTTAACTAAAATGACACACACATTTCAAACAAATCGGCAGAGATGGGCATAAATACTATAAAATGTATTTAAATACTAAATACATTACTGTAAACTGGAATGTAATTAAATACTAAATACATTACTTAAAAAATGCATTTAAATACAATCTATATAATGTATTTAAATACCCTGAAAAAGTCTATTCATAAATACAGTATTTAAATATGTATTTAAGTATTTATGAAATACATTAGGCTACTGCCCATCTCTGCAAATCGGGCAAGGTTGTATGAACGAACGTGGAGAGACCGCCATGGACCTGCGTGTATTGGGGGCCCCACAGAAGAACCCAACACACGTTTCTACGCTCTTCTTTTAGGTGGGAACCCAAGCCACCATTTTGCACGGGGCCACAGCTTCCCTGGATCTGGCTCTGTATATTGGTATTGAAATAATTTTCCCTAACTATTATAATATTAACAGGAAATTACATTCAGTGTAATTAATAGTGTACTATACCTATGCAGTCATTGTGAAACTTGAGATATTTGTAATTACAAATACTTATATAGAGTTTTAATTTCAATGAATCAATGTAAAAAAAAAAAAAAAAAAAAAATCACTGAAATAACTTCGCATAAGAGTGTCAAGAATGAAGAATGTTTACTCATTAAGTGAATTAATATCAGCCACTTTGATTCATAATACTTCCCCATTAATATAAATAAAGTGAGAACAAACTACTAGATAAATCCAATCACTGTAATTTATATTTATGAAAGGAAGGTGAGCAGTAAGGAAAAGATATATATATATATATATATATATATATTTAAGTCACTCATCAAATCTTTCTTTGACTTATTTTCTTTTAATACAATATTTTCTTTGAATAATTTTAATGGGTAACTAATAAAATAAAAATTAACACAAATGCAACAAGCAGACAAAACAAAGCAAAGCATTTTTTTTTGCGGATCATTCATATTCCATATCCACTTAACCTAACATACAAATACAACTACATTACAAAAACAAATCATTGTACACCAGCAGTTGTCTGAGCAAAGACTGCCATATAGTCTGTTTTGGACCCTAGTAATGAAATTATATAGTATATTCTTCCGGATTAACATTTGGCTGGTAGGTAGGTTACGCGTAGTAAACAAACACTTCACCATTTTGGTTCCCTACATAGCATACGAAAATATTATTATGAGCAACACAGAGGGTTTATTCATAGCAGTTTTTGTTAGTATACAGTGTATACAGTATGTTCTAAAAAGATAAGTTTTGACTGATTTCGAACGCACCAAATTTCCTTACTAGCATGTTGCCACGCTTATACAGCTTTTTACTTTACCTCTCAGTATCAAATTCATCTTGTAGCTCGTGAGTAATTACATGACCTAAGTATTTACATGTGTCTTTGACAGGTATTGCCTGACCATTCATTTCAAAAGACCCACATGATACATGTTTCAGTAGATTGCACCTAAAAATCAGAAGACAATTTTCTATACCATATTGTTCACATATCTCTAATAGTAATCTCAGCCCATCGGGAGAAGGTGACAGAAGTACAAGGTCATCAGCATACATTAACTCAGTGGTTCCCAACCTTTTATAGTCCAACGCCCCTTTATGTCCACCAGTATTTGCTGGTGCCCCCTCATAAAGATAATAATATAACAGGATAAGTGATAAGTGATAAGTGATTTATTAATAGAAGGTAACAATTTTACAGTTTTCTAGCGCTCCCCTAAGATTCTTAAACGCCGACTGGGGTGGGGGGGCAGTAGCGCGCACGTTGGGAACCACTGCATTAAATGCTTAATTATTTCTTGTTCAATGACACAACCAGTACATGGAGATTGTAGTTCATTAGTAAGGTCATCCATGTATATACAGAAAAGATAGGCAAGGCGGTATATTATCATCCTAACACCATTAGTTACCTTAAAACCTAGTGATACAGCGCTTTTCCATTTTACAAACATTATCTGCTCTGTATACCAGAATACAAGTATCCTAAGTATATATTTAGGTACCCCTCGACATAAGGGTTTCTTGAAAGGTTTATGATGGTTAACTCTATCAAATGTTTTTGAGGAATTCAAGAAACAGGTATATCTAATATACTCTTTCAGAAATGAAGCCTTATATATATATATATATATATATATATATATATATATATATATATATATATATATATATATATATATATATATATATATACAGGGCGTCCCAAAAAAATGTATACACACTTTAAATAATTATAAAGGCAGTGTTTATTAAAATACATTTCATTTTCAAAATGTAATAGAATCTACAGACATTATTTAATTGTTTTGTCAACGCCTGTTTTTAAACTGACGTCCGTTCTGGTTCAGGCACTGCTGATAACGCGAAGCAATGGAATCGCAAACATCACGAAACATTTCGTTTGGTATTTGTGTGCATTCTCGTTCAATGGCTGCTCTCAATTCAGCGACTGTTGCAGGTTTTATAGCGTAGACTTTGTCTTTTAAGTATCCCCATAAAAAAAAGTCTAGTGGTGTGAGGTCTGGTGAACGCGGAGGGTATTCTACGAAACCCCTTCGTCCAGTCCACATCCACATCGTGCCAAGTACCACTCGCAATACTCCACTCTTCGGTCCGGATCATCATCATCTTCATTAATAGCATGGACTAATCTTGGAATGTAACTTTTCCATTGACAGCGCTTCAAAATGCGTTGGACAGACGATTCTGAAATTCCTACCTCACGACTCGCTTGCCGCACAGATTTTCTTGGACTTTGGTGATACGTTTCCAGTACTCTTTCTTGCTTTGTGGGGCTTGTCGATGTCCGTGGTCTTCCGGAACGCTTCTTGTGGACATTCTGAACAGTTCCATCGGCTTCAAACTTATCTCTAATTCGAGTGATGGTAAGTCGCGTTGGTGGATCTGTTTGAAACTCCCTCCTAAACTGTCTTTGCACTTCAACTGCGTTTTCACACTTCCAGTAGCATTTTAGAATGAATTTCCTTTGTTAAAAGCTTAGTCTGACTGCCATTATTAATTCTAATGGGTTTAACTTGAACTTGGAAAGAAAGAAACATCAATTGAGCTATCAGCTGTTAAAGTGTGTATACATTTTTTTGGGACGCCCTGTATATATTATATATATATATATATGTAACAGTTTTTTGCGCACACCTACAGGTCGCTACAATTGGTGTAGAACAATGCGGTTTTCACCATTCGACGCGTCTTTTTATTATGCAGTGCCCATGCTAAAAAAAATTCCCTAACATAAATCTTTCCCCCCCTTCTGCGGGTACAGTTCTTCCCATTTCTTCATTTTTAATCATAATTTTGGCACAAAGTGGGGGAAGGGTGGGGTATTGGGGGAGGGGGTGGGGTTAATGGGGAAACTCAGAAAAATAGATGCGATATATATATGTAACCAAAAAAAAATTAAAGTAAATCCTTTGCAAGGTGCCAGCCCCCTTCCCCCCTTGGGGGTAATGGGGGAAGGGTGTGGGTAAATGGGGGAGAGGGGTGGGGGAGGGGGTATTGGGGAGAGGGGTGGGGTTAATGGGGGAGGGGGTGGGGTTAATGGGGAAACTCAGAAAAAAAAATGATAACCAACATCGATTCCGGTCAGGAAGATCATGCTTATCACAACTAATGGAACACTATAACATTATTATTGATGCACTCGAAACAATGAAAACTATGATTTGGCGGGCCGCAGAGCCCTCAATTACTGTCGGTTGAGTTATTTGGTCAATAAAACTATAGAAATGAACGCAGTCATGAAAATCTTAGGCTTCAAATCCGAGTTCATTGTATTAAGCTTTGTGAAGCTTTAGATTTTCATGGCTGCGTTCTTTTCTGTAGTTTTATTGAATGAATAATTGGTTTGCCAGTAACTGGAAGGCCGCAGGCACCCCAATTACTGAGGCCCAAGGTGAGAGGAATAGGAATGATATCCAGATAAAGGGCTACTGATGTTCAATATAAAATACGTCGTAGGCCCACAATTCAGCCGAAGCACCGCAGATCTAGCAAAATCGGCGCGTAGCGCCGACCTTTTGCTAGTACATTGCTACTTGACATCTTGTACTGTAGGACTGCTTCCTTTACATATAAACACACATATCAGTACCATGTTTCACTCTAAACCCAAACTGATTGTTATAACTCTTTTTTTATTATGTAGGAAGGAGGGGACAGATGCAGTGCCCACTAAAGCGTCCCCCACACTCCTCATAGAAGGAGAGAGCCAAAATCAAGGTTCAGGGTTTTTGAGATGTCTGGACACTCTGCGTTTGAAAGATTGAAGATCATAACAGGGAAAAAGATGGATTGAAGTAGATTGTTCCAGAGTTGACCTGTTGAGTAGATGAAAGATTGAAAATACCGATTAACCCTTGCGTTAGAAAGTTGGACAAAAAAGGAATGAGACTGTGTCGAAAGTCTGGTACTGCATATTCTCCTTAAAGGAGGAGGCATGCAGTTAGAAAATTCAGAAGGGCAGTGTCCGTTATAATAACAACAGTAAAGAGAGATTGAGGCAATATTGTGGCGAAGAGAAAGGAATTGAAGACAGTCAGTAAGAGGTGGGTAATTGATGAGATGAAAAGCCTTTGATTCCACCCGGTCAAGTAGGGCTGTGTGGGTTGAGCCATCTCACACATGAGAACCATACTCCATACAGACACGGACAAGACCCTTGTACAGAGACAGCAACTAAATGGGGGTAAAGAAACTGCAGAGCCGGTACAGCACAGCTAACCTCTTAGAAGTTGTTTTGGAAAGAGAGTATATGTGATCTTTCCAGAATAGATTACGGGAAAAGGAAACGCCAAGAATGTTAAGAGAAGAGGAAGGATTGAGTTGTGTATTGTTGAAGCTAAGGAGATAGTCGTGTGGAAGAGTGTGACGAGTAGACAGATCGAGGAACTGAATTTTTGAGGCATTGAAAACCACAAGGTTTTCTCTGCCCCAATCAGAGATGACAGAAAGATCAGAGGTTAGGTGTACTATAGCCATCCTACGCGAAACATATAGTAACTGTTGAGAGGGACGCTTTGTGAAGCTGGTGGAGAAGTGAAGAGTGGAATCATAGGTAGAGGAGTAGATAGGACAGGAAGTGTGACTTAATAGATCATTGATAAATGAAAGGAAAAGAGTGGGTGACAGGACAGAACCATGAGAAACACCACTGTTAATAGCTTTAGGAGAAGAACAGTGGCCATCTAAAACCGCAGTTATGGATCGGCCAGAGAGGAAATTCGAGATGAAGGCACAGATAGGAGGACAGAAACCGAAGGAGGGCAGTTTTGAAATTAAAGATTTGTGCCAGACTATCAAAACCTTTGGATATATCTACTACAATAGCAAAAGTTTCACCAAAATCCCGAAAGGAGGATGACCAAGAGTCAGAAATATATGCAAGAAGATCGCCAGTGGAGCGTCGTCCCTTGCGGAATCAATACTGGCGATGTGAAAGAAGATTGTGAGAGGAGAGGTGTTTAAGAATTATAAATTAATGATAAACTCAAAAACTTTAGAAAGGCAAGACATCAAAGCATTTGGACGATAGTTGGAGGGTTGAGAGCGGCCACCCTTCTTTGGGACATGCTGAATGATAATTTCATAGTTTATATTTATGAAAACTTGAAAAAGTGGTGAGCCCTAGGGAAAGGACATATATTTAAGTTACTCATTAAATCTTTCTTTGACTTGATTTTCTTTCAATACACTATTTTCTTTGAATATTTTAATAGGTAACTAATAAAAATATAAGTTTAACACACCTCATACCATGAAATCAACATCAAAATATTTTTTGTTTTATATTGTATAATTATTTTAGTTTAAATTTTTAAATTCATAATTTCTCCCTAAATTTAACGCTGGCTTTTTAAGAGCGAAATAGTTTTGTGAAAATGGAAGATTTACAATACAGTTAAATATAAGATAAGTCATAAGTAGCAGCTGTCAATACATAAAGTCTAACATTTGGGAAACAAAATATGAATTATTAATCAAAATTAATTACGATTTAATATATTGACTAAAACAAAAAAATAAAGCTCTCAGTTAAAAATCTAAAATAAAATAGGTGTAAAGCGTAAAAATAAGAAGAAAAACTAAATCTGAGAAAAACCTTCCACCAAAAGTAGAGAGGCTTGCAGCGTTCTCAATTGCATATTTTAAAAACTATTTGTTTATGGAACAGAGTGCAGTTTATATACTAGTGAAATGTTACCGACTGAAACCGTTATTACTGTTACTACAAAATTATTTCTAAATCTTAAGCGATTGAACGCCAAGGTCGTAGCCAAGTAAAGGGGCGACCATGGAACTAAAATTTTGCTACGTGTGGTTATATTTCTTTCAACTGTAATAAGTGGGAACCTTTAATTAAAGAAAATGACTCTGATGATGTTTTGACCTGCTGCTTGTTGACACTATAATTGCTAAACTATAAAGTATGGAACTTTTGTAAGGTTGTAAAGTTATAAATATAGTCTGGTCACTCTGATGATTAAAACGCTGGGCGACACGAGAGGTGGTGAGTTGGGCATTATGGAAAACTGATGAGTGGGTAGTTGGGAGGTAACGAAAATGGTTCACTGAGTAGGTAGGTAGTTAATCTAACAATTAATAAATTCCTTTTATGTCAATAACTGGGTGGATGAAACCAATTGGTTGCTCACCAGAGTTATTCTCCACACTAGTATTTATATACTGTGTGGGAGGAGCGTGCTCGGTAATGGAGATACATTACCGCTCAACCAACCGGGAATAAACCAAGACAACGCTGGTAGAAGAAGCCCCGCGAAGAAGAGAACAAAGGAGAACGAAAACGAAGAACGGGGCGAGAGGACGTACCAGCAAAGTACGCTCTCGAATGAGACAACCGGAGAAGGGAGAGACTGTAATAACTAAAAGTAAGTGACTAATATGAGTTTTAACACCAAACAGTTAAGAACATTAAATTAAGCTGGGTCAAACAAGTTAGGCCTACATTGTGACCTAAGACCCAGCATCAACTCATAGCTTAACAAAGGTGAAGGTAGATTGCCCTAACCTAATCTTGTGAGGAATCCTACTGTGGACCTCAATTTATCTGCCCGCTCTGGACCATTTCCGGAATCTCTAGGCTGACCCCTCTAGGCTAGACTTGATCTACTCTATAGTTAGACTGGAGATATAAGGGGTGGGTTAATTGTGGACCAATTCATACAGAGCATTTTTCGCAGGCATGGTTCAGATTAACCAGTTAATTAATTAATAATTTTTCGAATTTAATCATTAATTAATCAAAAAATATTTAGAAAATGATGGAAAATGATTAATTTTCCTCATAATTTCAGAATCATTTTACCTTAAATTTGTAATGTATCATTTGAATTTGGTGCCTTTCTGCGTGTATAAACTGTCTAATCCGCCTATGCCTGATTTTTTGAACTAAAGCAAACTAAATGTTTGAGCAAAATGTTTTCTTCGGCCTTATTTCACGCAAGAGAAACAATAAAGCTTTTTCTTACTCTTTTCAGAAGTATTTAATTTTTAATAATTTTTAGTCAGTTAATCTTTGATTCATTAGAAAATTTCATCATTCATCATTTTTTCCTAAAAATGATTAATTAACCATGCCCTAGTGGTGAGATCGGGGCAGCAGAACAAAGCCGGTGTGTGTAATGTCGACATTATTCCATAATATTGATATTAAAAAGTTGGTTTAAATTAGGTTAGTCTAGGTTAAGTTGAATTGGGTTAGGTTAGGTTAGGTTAGGTTAGGTTATATTATGCCCGGTTAGGTTACGATTGGTTAGGTTGGTCTGGTTGTTAGGTTAATCATTTTCATTGAAAACCTGAAATGTAGTTTGAAATCTGAAATGGTTAATATTTGGCTGGACACAGGGGCTAACGAGAAATGAGAGGTTGTGTTTCACTAGCACTATTTTTCATGCTCTTTACGATGGTCCTAATCATTTTTTGTGGAAATGCAAGATTATAGAAAAAATTACAAGTTACATTTTTATAGTGAATATTTCCTGTTTTGGCTATAATGTACTTTTTTTCATAAAATATTTTTCCTGATTGGGCTATTTTTTCGCTACTCTGCGACTTAATTAGTGGGTTGGTTTCTGTTCTGTCTTTTTTTTTTCTAATTGGATTCAGTTTGGTCGTGTTTGTGATAGAATTATGACGTGCTGTTCGTGTGGTTTCTGACTTTGAGAACTTGATTCGTCATGTGCCCTAGATGAAAAGAAAGCATTGGATGTTTTTATCAATTACGGCGTTATTCTCTCATCCTTAACTTGCCCGAAATGTGACAGTGAGTGCCTAATACGAAAAGATCAGAAGATATTTAGGTAAAATAACCAATATTAACCTGTTAGGCCAACTGAATGCCCGGTTAGGCCAACTGAATGCCCGGTTAGGTTAACTGTACACCCTTGATGATTGGTTAGGTTAAGTAATGATATTTTCGTTAGTTTAAACGAAAATGACGAAAACGAAAATGACATGGCCTGAAGTTGAAATAAAAAATAATTTTTCTAGTGTATTTTGGTGTGCTCTGTGGTTAGGTTAGGTTAGGTTGGTTAGGTTAGTTAATTTAGTTAAGTTAGCTAGTTTTTTATCAGAATTACATTTTCCTGGTGTAGTTTTCTCTGCTTTGTTGGAATTTGACACACATTTCTTGTGCAAATGAGTAGAAACACTCCATATTTTGGAATGGGAAAAAAAATAGTTTCTATTCATTTGCACAAGAAATGGGTATCAGATTCGAACAAAGCAGAGAAAACTACACTAGAAAAATGTAATTTTGATAAAAAATGTAGCCCCTGTGTCCAGCCAAATATTTACCTCTGAAATCCTTATACAGGGTGTACATAAAGTTAGGATCTATTTTTGTGAAATAATTATTTTTTTCTATTTTTCTTTTCAGAAGCCCTTAGAATGAATACAGAAGAGCGTGTGGCAATAGTAATTTGGCGAATCGAGGGAAAGAAATACAATGACATCAGAGAGAAGTTTAGAAGGAGATTTCATAAGCCGGGGCCAATAGACAAGACAATACGAAAATTGGTGAACAAATTTAAACGAACGGGATCTGTAAATGATGAAGCAAGATCAGGACGACCGTGTATGTCAGATCTTACCGTGAATGCAGTACGCGGAATTATCACTGAGGAGCCACGTACGTCCGTTCGTGCTGCATCACACAGACTCGGCCTCCCGACGTCATCTGTGCACAAAATTCTGGAAGTTAATTTGCAGAAGAAAAGCTATCATTTGCAGGTTTTGCATGAAGATTTCCCTCGACGAAGTGCTGTGTGTGCTGATCTCGTAGAACAAATCTGGAGTGATAATTTAATGGATAACATTCTCTTTAGTGATGAAGCCACTTTCCATACGTGTGGAAAAGTAAATCGCCATAACTGTCGAATTTGGGCAGATGAAAGACCGAATGATTTCGTCCAAAATTGGGAGAGAGACTCGCCTAAATTTAATGTCTGGATGGGTTTAACAAAGTCTAAAGTTTATGGTCCTTTTTTCTTTGCTGAAGCCACAGTTACGGGGCTTATTTATCTGGACATGTTGCAGCAATTCCTTGAACCTCAGCTGATTGGGGATAGGATTGTTAGTACCGTCGTCTATCAACATGATGGTGCTCCTTGTCACTATGCCAAAATTGTTCAGGATTATCTAAATGGACGTTTTCCAAATCGCTGGATCGGACGCGGAAGCAACAGACCTTCGCCAGCGAGATCACCAGATTTAACCCTTTAGATTTCTGCATGGGGCTTTATCAAATCGCACGTCTATCAGACGAAGATTACGAGTCTTGAAAACTTACGTACACGTATACGAACTGCTGCAGATAACATAACCCCGCAAATGCTCCAGAATGTGTTTAGAAATGCTGCGGAACGATTTGAGCTGTGCAGGGATACTGATGGGCGTCACGTCGAATCCTACTCTTAATTATTTAATAAATGTTGCCACTTTATCATTTTATGATTGAATTCCATATAATTTCCAAGTGCTTCACAAAAATAGATCCTGACTTTATGTACACCCTGTACAGTACTTGCATAAGGTCTAACGATCGATTTTCATAATGTCGACGTGTTCATGTAACGCATGAGATTGAGTCCGGGTAAGGACTTGGTAATTTCGGACTTTCTGGGTGGGTCGCGGACTCGTGGTTTCGATTCCACATTAAAAGCTGTAGGTCTAAGATGGGGGCGAAAAGCTTGACGTTAGTCAGAATCATCAGTGATTTCTAAAAGAAAAAAATAGGTACAAAATATTAACCGTAACATTATTATACACACACACATAATATATATATATATATATACACATCATATATACATGTTAACCCCCCCCCTTTATGGCCCTGAGTCGGTTCGGATTCGACGGGGGTTCTAGTTAGGAGGCAAGCAACGGATGTTTCTTCTTTATACTTTTCTATAATTATTTTCGGTCGCCTTAAATGGTGGGTCGCCACTCTGTTAATTCTTTTCTTTCAATAATTCTCTGATCCTTTCTCTTATACTAAAATCATCGACTTTTCTTTTATAACTTGTCGACTTGACTAAGTTCTGAAGAGAGCACGGCTCGAAGGAAAAGATAAAAACTTTCTCTTACATTTAGTTTACTTCTAAAAATGTACAGTTAGTTCTCTGAATTTACAAGGTAGAGGTTCGACTTCTTTCGACCATGGCTCAGGCCGGAATCTAAAAATATTAAGAAGGCAAGGGGCCTCTGCCCCCTCCTAATGAGGTGCTAATATGAAGTCTAATGCAGAAGAGCCTTAAAAGAAGTGGCAAAATGAAGTGCCCCTAATTTTACAAGTTCATGTATAATATAGCTTAAATGTTTGGGGGAGACAGTCGAAGGTTAAGTTTCCCCCCTTTTTAAACACATGATCAGATGTTTTAAAAGATTGCAAATTTCAAATTAAAAAATAAAATAAAAACTAATTTGTATTTTTTCGCCGAGTCTTCATTTATGAAGGCGATATCATTTCGTAATGTACATACGTACAATTTTGAGTACATGACTGAGTACGTATTAATTTTGGTTCATTACAATTACGATTACAATTATGGATTACAATTACCAATTAATTCATATTCACTCATTGTTTAATTACACTTCTATTAAAGTACATTCTTACATTATAAATTAAATCATTACATTTAATTACAGTTTCACTGAAGTACATTACAAGTTATTGTTAATTACACTTAATTACAATTAAAGTTACTACACAGTGTTTCCTATTAATAGACAATTAAGATGTTTTAAATATAATACAACGTACATGGCACTTACGAGATAATTTATTTACGAAATAATATGTTATAATGTTATGAATTTGAAATCAGAGCGAACGGAGGCATCTGATCTTTGAGGCGCTCGAATCCGTCGTCGTGAGCGGAATTCGATCTTACTAAGCATTTATTCGAGTTCACCTCGGGAGGTCATATAATTAAAAATAAAAATGAAAAAATAATACGAGAACGTTTTTTCGCGTTCTCGAACGAACCTAAAGTTTCGCGCCTCACAAATTGACACGAGTAAACATAGACTGATAAGTTGATAGGGCATAAGTAGACAATAGGTAGATGAATGAATAAGTAATAAAATTAATAAAGGATAGCGGTCAAGAAAGAACATGAATGTAAGAATGAGTATGGTTCAATAATAATGTTTATGCTACATAACATATAAATAATGACTTCTATAGAGTGTTTAGTCCTTAGCATGATGTTAAAGAATTTTCATACATTGGATACTAGATATATGATGAAGGGAAAATGTGACGTCATAGTTATTGAATTTTTACGTATAGTACAAATCATTGTTAGGAAGATTTACAAGACCAAATTAGAGACAGAGTGGGAAACGTAAAGAGAATAAAGTTATTTTATGACGTCATAGTGCATAAGTCATTATTACAAATCGAAATTCTATCCAAAACTCGCTTATGTGATTTTTGGTTTCTTATGTAAAAATGGACAATGAATTCATATAATGATGGTGTAGGAATTGTTCATTGTTCACTTTTTACATACACATACACACACACACACACACATATATATATATATATATATATATATATATATATATATATATATATATATTCACAAGGAAAAAAAAGATTCCAAGTTCTTTCGTGTATTCAGAAATACACCTCGTCAGGGAATGAAGGGAGCAGGCGAGATGCCCTATTGCCCTAAATATATATAGCGGGTCGGAAACAAAAAGATTAGCACATAATTAACAAGACTAATGAGAGGCAGAGGGAATTTTAAACAGGATATTGTCAATTTTATACATTCCCGCACTGTTATTGAAATTATTTTTAAAATGGATAAATGCACATTCTAGACTATTCCTTTCAATTATATCCCTGTTTTTAACGAGCGCTTTAGAGCTATCTCACTTGATGCTATGATTATATCTATACCATATGATTAAACAATGCATTAGAATTATTTGCTGTTCTACACGCATATTTATGCCGTTTTACCCTAATATCTAACGTTTTACCCGTTTGGCCTACAGTATATACACACACCGAGTTACATTTTGTACATCCGATTGAATACACACAACCAACCACATTATCGGGGCTATTCTTTATTAGGCGTGATTTAACAGTATTATTATAAGGGGTTCCAAAAAACCTTAGCCCCCCTCCATTTGCAGCTTAAATGTTTACTTATATCGAAATAGTTTTTAGTGATTATAAAAATATATAAAATTCTTTATTTATTGCAGGTATTAAAATTACTCTAGCTGATAAAGTGATAATATAATGGCTTCTCAATTAATTGGTGATTCGGAGAGGCAACGTGTGATAGATCGCATACGAACAATAACATTTCGGGAAGCTCGTGATGCTGGAACCACCTTTATAACACTTTCATGAGTTGCCAAAAAGTTGCGAAGAAGTGAGGACTTCGTCAAAAGAAATTAGAATAAAACTTTGGATGAATGTGAAATGGATACAACCAAATCTGGGCGCCCAAATTTGCCACTCTCTCAGGAAACAAAGGACATCATTGAAAGCGGTACGCGTAAGCGGAAAAACAGTTAGTGGTGAGATCATTCGACTGTACCGTCAAAGGCAAGGTTTAAAGCCTTGGCATGAACTTCCAAAGCCAAGAAAAACTCAACTTAACATCGATGACAGAATGTGGTTTGCCCATTATCTTGAAGATTGGGATGTAGATGATTTCGTGCATTTAGCTGTCTCCGATGAATTTTTTGTTTACGTAACACGTCGGCCTAACTACCAAAATGATCGAGTGTGGGCCACAACACCAGATGAAATCGATGACAATGAATATTATCGCGAATTATTAAAAAGTCCAGACGGCGTTGGTGTGTTTGTTTTGTTCACTGCAAAGAAGCTCATGTGGGTGCTGAAGCCAAATGGTCAAAGTTGGGATGGACAGTATTTTCGCGATATTATTCTACCCCAGCATGTCATTCCTTTTCTAAGAAACCCAAACAATGTTATGGATGTCGATCAGGTCACACTTCTGCACGATAAGGCCCCCCTGCTTTAAGGCATTAGCCACTCAACAGTTGTTGCGGAACCATGAGATCGATTTCTTTGGACATGAAGAATGGCCAGGAAATTCTCCTGAACTGAACGTCTGTGAACACATTGGATCAGTTATAAAGGACAAGGTTGAATGTCTCTTGTTTCAAGAACCTGCAGCAAATCGATTTTCGAAGGATACAATGACGCAACACATTGAAACTGTTTTAGCAAATTTGCGTAACGATCAAGATCTATTCACGTCACTTTTGGCCAGCTACCCAAAGCGAATTCAGGCTGTCTTGGAAGCCAATGGCGGGAACACCAAGTTTTAATTGTTTCTCATTAAATGCAGGATTAAATTCTCTTTTGTAAGGTATGTTTAGTTTTACTGTACCTCTAATGGTTTAGGCCAGGGGTTCCCAAACTTTTACCACCAAGGACTCCTAAATATTAATTCCGTACGGACATAGACCCCCCACAAAAAAAATTATGAATTCAGTTACAAACTATAGTATATTTCATAAACATAGATAGCTTTTAAATTAATGTAAAATTAAACATTCTACGCTCATTAAACCAGTTTAATAAACACTTACCGAATGTCTAGTGTGAAATGGAAATTTATTTTAATATAGTTAATGTTACTATTTTTCCAAAAGCTTAGAGACCCCCTGGAAGCTTCCTACAGACCCCTGGGGGTCTGTACACCACTTTGGGAATCCCTGGACTTTAGGCCATGGGCAGGGGGGGGGGGCTAAGGTTTATTGGAGCCCCGTACTTAAAGACTACATTGATGCCAATTGCTTTAAATAAAGTCGGAAGATATTTTTAGATTCTGAGTTATGCAATATCATGAATATTGGTACTAAATTATGTTATCCTATTTCATTTTTAGATAACTGCCTTAGGAAAGCCAAGAATAGGTATTATAATAATGTAACTGTAAAGGAATTTGAGCGTAAAAATATCCTTAGCCTGCCTTACCATGTTAATTTTCAATATCTTCCCACTTTACTTAAAGCAATTGGCATCAATGTAGTCTTTAAGTATAATAATACTGTTAAATCACGCCTAATAAAGAATAGCCCGGATAATGTGGTTGGTTGTGTGTATTCGATCGATGTACAATCGGATGTACAAAATGTAACTCGGTGTATATAGGCTAAACGGGTAAAACGTTGGATATTAGGGTAAAACAGCATAAATGTGCGTGTAGAACAGCAAATAATTCTAGTGCATTGTTTAACCATAATGGTATAGATGTAATCATAGCATCAAGTGGGATAGTTCTAAAGTGCTCGTTAAAAACAGGGATATAATTGAAAGGAATATTCTACAATGTGCATTTATCCATTTTAAAAATAATTTCAACAACATTGTGGGAATGTATGAAATTGACAATATCCTGTTTAAATTTCTTCTGCCTCTCATTAGTTTTGTTAATTATGTGCTAATCTTTTTGTTTCCAACCCGCTGTATATATTTCGGGCATCTCGCCTGCTCTCTTCATTCCCTGACGAGGTGTACTTATACTATATATATATATATATATGTGTGTGTGTGTGTGTGTGTGTGTGTGTGTACACACGCATTAAAAATTAAAAAGAAATTAAAAACATTCATTTTAAAAGTTAGGAAATACAGAATAAGGCTAAGTTACGAAAATACAGTAATCAATGTACACGGTGTCCCAGAAGTCTGGACCCATAGGGAAAATAGACTATGTTTTTAAAGCGAAACAAACATTTCTAATGTCAGTTTTACATACTTCAGGAAAGAAAATACCCTGATGGCTCAGTATACCAATCAAGAGAAGGTGGAACTGGTATTACGAGTTTACGCCATGTTTCTGGAAAAAGCCACAGGGAGGCATGTCAGTTATTTCAGGAACATGTCTCCCTTTGGCTTTTTCCGGAAACGTGTAGTAATACTAGTTCCACCTTCTCTTGATTGGTATACTGAGCCATGAGGGTATTTTCTTCCCTGAAATATGTAAAACTGACATTGGAAATGCGTTTGTTTCACTTTAAAAATATAATGTCTATTTTCCCCATGGGTCCAGACGTCTGGGACACCCTGAACATTATCTAAGGATATTTAGCATGATAAACGAGGCATAGTCATTTATTCTTAGGTTTAAAAATGGCAATAGTTTCCATAAGATTCAGATCAGAGTTAGGAAAGATGGAAAGGACTATAAAATTACTTATCTTTACAGGATGTTCCATTTCCTGAGAATGATTTCTGATACTCGAGTTTGTCGGGTTACTAAAAAGAGAATTTGTACGACTGTTTCACTATCTATCAGTAGCGGATTTAAGGGAGGGGCGGGGGGGGGGAGGGCTAGCGCTCTAGGTTTTGGCTCTAGGTACCTATTTTGGCTCCCGTATCAGAAGGAATGGCGTTCCATGGGCTCTGAATAATATTACATTTTCAGAGGTTTGTTAATGCTTAACGCAAATTAGTTTCTTTCAAATATTTCAACACTTGATTCAATTGGCGATAAAACTTGAGACTTACAAAAATAATTTTATGCTTATTATTTTTTTGTTTCATAAATTCATATAGTTTGTACGTGTTTGGTATGCCTTCCTGCGTGTTTGGTACGCCTTCGTAATGGTGGGAAGTGATCCTTGGCAATTTTACATGGGAGTATCTGTCCTGCGAGTTCATTTCGCACACCCCCATATTTTATTTTGCTCCCTTCAGAATATCCGGGTATTAGTTAGTGAGCTTTTAAAAATTAAAGTAACGTATACTAATGGCAATAATTTTAAACTATGGGCAAATATCTAGCAATTAAAACCGAAAGCAAAAGATCATCGATGTTAGAAGTTTTTCAAAATCAGCCTGAATAACAGGTGTCCAATCCGATGTAAAACGATGTTTTTTTCTGGCTTAGCACTGGTATTGTAAAGATATAAGACGCTTTGGATCCGACCACGCCCCTAAAGTGGTCCGCCCCCACTTTGAAAATTCCCACATCCGTTACTTCTATCTCTGATCATTAATTCTGACATGTAGTTCACGTGACGTCATTCCTATATAAGTGAAATTACACCCACCACAGTTATATTTATATATTACGTAAGAACGCAGAAGGGTAGGCAATGCTTTCTTAACTTTAATAAAATATCCATTATGATTTTATTGACAGACAAAATAGGTTTAAATTGCTCTTGAGTGCAATTTAAATGTGCATTTTAGGAAAATTCAACTTTATGCAACTATATTCTGTTGAAATTTCCTGAACCAAATTAATAGTATCCTTGTATACATTAAATTGAATTTCTTTGTATCCTCCTACAAGAATTAAAAGATTTCATTTTTACCTTAAGTTAACCTAACACAACCTAAATTAACTTAACCGAATACTAAACCAGCTTGAACCTTATATAGTTGAAGTCTTCAAGAGAAGACTAGATGCCTGGCTCAGAACGGTACCAGATGAGCCGGGTGTACCTGGCTATGTACGGTGGAGAGCGCAAGAAAGCAACTCGCTCCTCTACCAAGCCAGACCTAGAGGCGGGGCCACCAGCTTGACCTTCGTGTGAAGAGAGACCAACGCACGGAACAGCAACGAGATTAACGAGGTATATTTAGTGTCATTGTAAGTAATTGAGTTTTTAAGTACAGAGAAACATTTGTTTCTTATCTAACCATGATAATGCTATGAACCAGCTAATACTGAACATTTATATGTAGTCGTTTCCAAAAATTATAAAAAAAATAACCTTACAAAAACATTTCATATACTATACCAACTGTGAAAAAAATTTCAAACGAACAGCTACACAAAACCTTTTGCCTGCACAAAAGGTTTTTCTGGTCATACATAGGATACAGAAATTTGGGTTGATTTTATCAGGCAAAATGTTTACACAATTGCTCGGACGTTTCGTGTGAGCAGAACTTGCGTAATGCAGACTACTACAAAATAAAATGAGGCAGGAACTATTAAATATGGGCCAAAGTCCGGTCGTCCTAAAATGCTGACAGAAAAAAGGAATGCAAACGATAATGAACATCACTAAAAAACATCGCCGACTAAATACTGTAGTTCTTTCACTGTTACATCCGTGAGTGAGACAACTGGAGCTGGGATCTATCCATATTTTGAGAGAAAGAGGCTGTGTAAAAAAAAAAAAAAAGAATTGCAAAGCTCGAGTGGCGACAAAGAAATATTTACTGACTCAAGCCTTAGCAGCCAAGAGGCTGAGAAACACTGGGGCAAAGTTTTGGTTTTTGATGAAAGTGTCCTTCAGTTATTCCTTAACCCCCTTTCAGTCACAATGTGACCTTCAGGGGACATAAGAAATAATAATATATAGATTACTGAAATGCGATTTTTGTACAAATGCTGCTACGTGTTTAATATAGGTTAGTTTATAGTCGTTAGGAAAGGAACACAAAATGTGGGAAATGTAATTAATTAGTTATTAAAATGTTTGGTTTAGAAATTGGGAGTAAAAATAAATCTCATACTTTCTTCATTTAAGGAAAATATACTCGTGAACGAAAGGGCTAAACCGTAGAATACTCGTCCCATATTTACCAAAAGACCATATACCACTGTAAACTTCCAAATGCAGCAAGGTGGTGGAAAGCTTATGACAAGGGGGTATACGGCAGCAAAAAGAACTGGTTGTTTGAAGATCATAGGGAGTATACAAACGCAAGATTCATATACTGATGCGCTTCAAGATAGTATGCTCCAATGCCGATGATTCCGCCCCTCACTTCTCCACCCACTTCATAAAGTGTCCCTCTCAACAATCACTCCGTGCTTCGCGAGACACGACGATTATAGCGTACCTGACCTCCGATCATCTTTCTGCTGTCTCTGATTAGGGCAGAGAAAACCTCTTGGTTTTCAAAGCCTCAAAAACTCGGTTCCTTCATCTGTCTACTCGTCACAATCTTCCACAAGACTATCCCCTTACCTTCAACAACACACAACTGAATCCTTCCTCTTCTCTTAACATTCTTGGCGTTTCCTTTTCTCGTGATCTTTCCTGGAAACATTACATATACTCTCTTTCTAAAACAGCTTCTAAGAGGTCTGGTGTGCTGTGACGGCTCCGCAGCTTCTTTATCTCCACTCAGTTGCTGTCTTAGTACAGGGGTCTTATGCACCCTGTATGGAGTAAGCATCTCGTGTGTGGGGTGGCTCAATCCATACGGTTTTACCACGTCTCATCAGTTCCCCACCTCTTACTACCAACTATCTTCAATCCCTCTACCTTTGCCGCAATGTTGTCTCGCTCTCTCTTTACTAAAGCTATTGTAACGGACACTGCTCTTCTGAACTCTCTAATTGCATACCTCCTCCTCCTTTAAGGAGAGCTTGTAGTATCAGACTTCCGACATATTCTCGTCCCTTTTCTGTCCAACTCGCTAATGCAAGGGTTAATCAGAATTATCACTCCATCTACTCAACCGGTCAATTCTGGAACCACCTTCCTCAATCCATCTTTCCCCCCGTCTATGACTCGCTCCTTCAAACACAGAGTATCCGGGGATCTCGAAAACTTTAGACCTTCATTTCGGCTTTATTCTTCTTCTATAAATCAATACAACAGTTGTACGTTGGATATTACGTATGTGAACATAATACCGGATATCATATACAACACGAGTGTCCGAATGTGATTCAGTAAAAATGACAATCAGTGTTCCCATGACTAGCTGAGAGTCCTGACTTGATTGAGAGTCGGTACTCAGAAAAAAGTATATCCGTGTCTTTTAAAGTGATAGTACAATTATATTTTACAGTACATTGCTAGAAAAGCAGTTTTTGTGTAGACAAGTAGCGAGTCTTCCAATCTTAAACTTTTTCACAATTGGTATATAATATATGAAGTGCATTTGTGAGGTTATTTTTGTATCGTTTCTAGAAAAAACTACTGTACGTAGAAATGATCAGTATTAAAATGATTATAATAAGCTAAGCATGCTATGGTAAGATAATATTATGGTTATGTTATGAAACGAACGTTTCACACACACACACACACACACACATATATATATATATTGTTTTAAAAAACTTGTGACCAATGTTTTACTGCGTATTATAAAAGATTTGTATCGGTGACTATTTATCATTTTCGCTAAAGTAACGTGAGCAACATGCTATGTTGTACGTGACAATACAATACAGTCACGAAATACTCGTTATCGATTCTGAAACTGAAATTGAATATTTAATAGCATTTTTCCCTCTATCACTGTCAGGGTTTGACTTATACTTTTGCGTGTATTCATTTATATCCATAGATAGGTAGATAGAGAGCTAGGTAGATAGAGAGCTAGGTAGATAGAGAGCTAGGTAGATAGAGAGCTAGGTAGATAGAGAGCTAGGTAGATAGAGAGATAGGTAGATAGAGAGATAGGTAGATAGAGAGATAGGTAGATAGAGAGCTAGGTAGATAGAGAGCTAGGTAGATAGAGAGCTAGGTAGATAGAGAGCTAGGTAGATAGAGAGCTAGGTAGATAGAGATAATAATTAGCTGTCAATATATAATGCCTAAAATTTTAAAAAAATGTAATTATATTATTAATTAACAGTAAGTGGGATTTAATATACTGATTAAAATATAAAATAATAAACTTTGCAGTTAAAAATCTAAAATATATTTTTTTTGTATGCAGGAAGGAGGGGCCAAAGGCAAATGTCCGCAAAAAAGCCCCCCCCCACCCCCACCCGCGCTACATAGAAGAAGAGAGAGAAATCAAGGTCCAGAGTTTACGAGATGCCTGGACAATCTGCGTTTGAAAGTTTGGAGGTCATAGACAGGAGGAAAGATGGACCGAGGAAGATTGTTCCATAGTTGACCGGTTGAGTAGATGAAAGATTGCAGTTAGAATTATTGGAGTTAGAGAATTCAGAAGAACAATGTCTGTTATAATGGCGATAGTAAAGATAGAGTGAAGCAACACTGCGGCGAAGGTAGAGGGATTGAAGACAGTCAGTAAGAAGCGGGGAATTGATGAGACGAAAAGCCTTTGATTCCACTCGA
Source organism: Bathynomus jamesi (assembly GCA_023014485.1). NCBI lineage: Eukaryota > Metazoa > Arthropoda > Malacostraca > Isopoda > Cirolanidae > Bathynomus > Bathynomus jamesi. The sequence continues at coordinate 256,793 of JAJOZX010004268.1, forward strand.
TCAAGTACGGCTGTGTTGGTTGAGCCACGCCACACACGAGAAGCGTACGTACTCCAAACAGGGGCAGACAAGACCCCTGTACAGAGACAGCAACTGAGTGGGGGTGAAGAAACTGTGGAGCCGGTACAACACACCTAACCTCTTAGAAGCTGTTTGGGAAAGAGAGTATATGTGTCTTTCCAGGAAAGTTCACGAGAAAAGGAAACATCAAGAATGTTAATAGAAGAGGAAAGATTGAGTTGTGTATTGTTGAAAGTAATGGGATAGTGGTGTGGAACATTGTGACGAGTAGAGAGATGGAGGAACGGAGTTTTTGAGGCATTGAAAGCCACAAGATTTTCTCTGCCCTAATCAGAGATGGCAGAAAGATCAGAGGTTAGTGTACCATACTGTAGCCGTCTCTCGCGAAGCATGGAGTATCTGTTGAGAGGGACGCTTTATGAAGCGGGTGGAGAAATGAAGGGTGGAATCATCAGCATAGGAATGGATAGGACAGGAAGTACGACTTAAAAGATCATTAATAAATAAAAGGGAAAAGTGGGTGACAGGACAGAACCCTGAGGAACATCACTATTAACAGCTTTAAGAGAAGAACAGTGGCCATCTACAACCGCAGCTATAGATCGGCCAGAAAGGAAATTCGAGATGAAGGCACAGATAGAAGAACAGAAACCGAAGGAGGGCAGTTTGGAAATTAAAGATTTGTACCAGGCTATTAAAAGCGTTGAATATGTCTTGCGGAATAGCAAAGATTTCACCGAAATCCCGAAAGGAGGATGATCAAGAGTCAGAGATCTCTTGCGGAACCCATTCTGACGATTTTGAGAAGAGGTGTATTTAAGACTTTTTCTATTAAGAATAGATTAAAAAACTTTCGAAAGGCAAGAAATCAAAACAATTGCACGATATTTGGAGTGTTGAGAGCGGTCACCCTTCTTAGAGACCTGCTGAATGAAAGCGAACTTTATATTTGTATATTTCACAGAGGAGGTTAATTCTAAAGAGATTCGATTAAAACTGTTAGATCATCGGGCAGGTGAGGTATACGTAATGTCATCATCTTCATTAGTATAGGTGAATTACTCCATTTTATATAGTTTTATGTAATGATTTTATATAATCATACGCGTTTTTCAAACAAAGTTTTTAGTCCTCCCAAAAACGCAGTTGTCGAACCAACAACGTTAGGTCGTGGCCATTTCGCAACAGCGAACGAGGTTAAACAACATTATTGTTTATTAATTTTTCGTGTGTAATCTAGGATTAAAGACATTACTTGCGACTGTTCAGTTCTTATCTCTCGTGTTGATTTCTTTGTATGACATTGGTATAATACCATCAATAATGACGACCTTGCATTTGTTATATCAATAATGATAACTTAAGATTAATACAGTCCTTAATTAATAATATTTATTCTTGATTTACTTATTATTAATAATAACTACGTTTCATTTTTAATAAGAGCCCAGTTAAGCCTAAATCTTAATGGCCAAATTAATGAAAATAACTAGTTCAGCTTCACAATTATTTATGTCATTGTGAATTGTAAGACCAATGTATTATTTTATTATTAATAAAGGTTATTCAATTCAGTTGAAATCACCAAAAAACATAACTCGTAGAGATGGTGATAAATTTCAGATAGAGAGTTTAATTACAGAAAGTGTGCAATTATTTCGTTTCATTCGCCTAAACATTTATGTGAAAAGTAGAGTCGCATATGTTGCAGGGAGTCCTATCTGAGAAAAAATATGTGCAGAATAATCCATATTGGTCGCATAAAACATTTCCACCACATTTGTATACCATATATATATATATATATACACAATATATATATATATATACACATATATATATATATATATACACATATATATATATATAATACACACACAAAAGATAAATATGTAACTAAATGAATTAGAAATAGCTTGTTTTAAGTTCAATGCAGGCTCCATGGCAACACAGGTCAATAAGCTACAGGTGGATTTGCGCTTAAATATTCCATCATTAATATTAATATATATATATATTAATATTAATATATATTAATATAAATATAAATATATAAATATATAAATATATATATATATTAATATATATATATATTAATATATATATATATTAATATATATATATTATATATATATTAATAATATATATATATATTAATATATATATATATTAATATATATATATTAATATATATATATATTAATATATATTATTAATATATATATATTAATATATATATATATTAATATATATATATATTAATATATATATATATTAATATATATATATATTAATATATATATATATATATATTAATATATTAATATATTAATATATATATATTAATATATATATATATATATATATATAACCTTACCTTACAAAGGTTTCGCACGATGATTCCTCATTTCGCGAAGGTCAAACTTGTCGCCTCCCTCCTCTCGAGTTGGCCTGGTGAAGTAGTGAGTTGGTTTCTTGTGCTCTCCACCTCACATAGCCAGGTACGCCCGGCTCATCGGGGATTGTTCTGAGCCAGGCGTATAGTCTTCTTTCGAAGATGTCCACCGCAACTCCCTTCTTGTTTCTTTAAAGGTCTTTGGGCAACTGATGAAACAATTTTGGTCCTCTCACTACAAAACTATTTTCTTTCAGGGTAAGGATGTTCCCTGTCTCACCTTCAATTTGGGAATACGACACAGTCTACCGTTTCTCCATTATTTTCCAAGTGTAAATAATGGTGTATCTCTCTCTTCTCCATTCCAGTGAATATAGGTCTAGTTCGCGTAACCTTTCCCAGTAATTTAGTTCTTTGCACCCATTGATCTTGGCTGTGAACCTTCTCTGGAGCCCTTCCAGCTGTCTAATGTCTCCTTTTTTATATGGGGATGTTAGGACCGAGCAGTATTCAAATTTGGGTATAATCAGGGTTTTCAGTAGAGGAATCATTACATTCCTATCCCTTCGTTTAAAGGTTCTCAATATCTGTCCCGTTATTCTCTTTGCTCTGTTTACTGCTATCTTATTTGTGTTTCAAATTTCGCATCATCTGTCATTACAACCCCTAAATCTTTTGCTCTGGAATTTCCCCGAATTTCCTGTCCAGTTGGGGTATAATATTCCATGGATTTTAGGTCTTCTCTTTTTCCGTACCGTGACAGCTGAAATTTCTCGGTGTTAAACTTCATAT